>JAOEGS010013138.1:43688-66530 GCA_025447755.1 Corythornis vintsioides | reverse complement strand
TTTATAATTAGCACCATGATTGAATTTCTAATATTTTTTTTTAAATATTCAGATCTCTCATTCTTCACAGACCTCTACCCTTCTTTCTCTTTTCATATAAATCTAAGGGAAAATTAAATGTTGGCAGTTAAAGTGGCTACATAAGTATGGCAACAATCCAAAATTCATACAGGCAGATCTGGAGTCATCTTTACATGTGCAAAAATAGTTGAAAAAGATTTTAGCACTCTAGACATTTTATCTGGGCAAGATCTTACTCAGTGGAAGGTGATTGACAGCAGCTCTTATGTTTGAAGATTTTAACAGAGAATGTGCAATATCTAATAAATGGTGCTCCTCACACAGTTCAGTCATTTATTTGTTCAGAGAACCACATGCAGAGCATTCTGGGCCAGATGATGGGGAAGTGTCTCATTGTCTTATGTAGATGAGGCTGTCCTTTTGTGCTGACCCACTATATTTACCAAAGTAATTGGTAATTGTTACACAGAATATCACTTCTGCCACAGAAATATGACCACTGGAGATTTAATGAGTGGAATCTGTGTCAAAAAGAAGCTGTCTTATTTACTGCTATGGATTTTGTTAAGTGTCCATCGGTGTGTACTTTTGCTCCAAGATAGTTTACATGAATCAGTCAAATAAAATCCACCACGGTTTCAGGTATGTTTGAGTTCATTAATAATGCTTCTCACAACTCAGTGAAATCTGCATTGGGAATTTAGATCCTAAGAATAGTTTTTAAAGGGTAATGAATCAGACCAAAGGTATTTTAAAAAGACAATCACTGTAAGATAAGTCACTTTAAAACAATAAATTACTGTCAAAAGTTTTTAGACTAGATGCTGCCCTCACAGTAGTTTCAGTCGAACTGAAGCCTATGCAATTATTTTGGATTTAAATCTATGTATCCGAAATAACACAATGATTTAGTCCTGTCCATAAATTAACCAGGGTTTGCTCATGCTCTTTGTTTGGACAGCATATATTCAGGTAAATATATACAAGTCTGTCCTTGAGGAAAAAAATTACAGATATTTATAGCACTAGCTGTTTATAGCACAAAAAATTCTAGCTGAAATTCATTCTCCAATGAACACACACAGACAAAAGCACACATATGCACATATATGCACATGTACTCCTGTAAAAAATCTAAGGATGCAAGCTTTGTTTAAGAAGCACCGCTGACTCTTCAGAGTGAAATAGACATTTTCTAAAAGAGAGTGGTCAAAGTAACAGTGGGGAGGTTGGTGCCCATGAGATAAAATAACGCCCATAAACTTGCATTTGCAGACAAGGCCTTAGAACACAAAGTAAGACAAAGGCACTTAGTCTAAGTTGAACAGAAAATCTAGCAGTTGAGTGAATTTTATTAACACTTTACATTTATTATAAGCCTCATAGAATATCCTGTTATAGGAAAAAAAAAAAAAAAGGAAGAAAAGTTTATATAAAACACGCAACATAAAAAACCCCAAACTTCAAACAATAAAAACACTGAGGAAGTTAATTTATCTTTATTTATTTTTAAAGTGTTATTCAAAGATATCATCTACTTCATCATTTTACTGTTTTTTAATAACTCTAAGCATACTGGCAAGGTGCTTCAAAAGCCATGAAGCTTTATTCTGTCTGGACCAAAATTTATCTCCAGTATACCATCAATGAGTCAAGATTAATTATATACCTTTTTTGCCTTTCTATTGTTGCATAAGAATATAATTTTGTTCATTGTCCACTCTCCTTTTCTATTTTTAAAAGTGTCATTTGTATAAAATATTATGTGTAATAAATCACTCATGGCAGAAATAGTAATAATATTGACCACACATAACTATTTATCATTGTGTTTACTATTATGCTTGCTCTTTTCCTGTCCTGCGTACACTACCCGCTGTGCCTGCAACATCCAAGGAGAGCAGAAAAGCTATGCATCACTGTCACCAGAGGAATTTGCACAGTAGAACTGGTGTAGATATAGTGTGATAAATGCTAGAGACAAAATACTAGTTTGTCTTGAGATACAAGACCTGGCATTAACTCTTATGAACTTCAACATGTTTTAAAATGTAAATATTCCTGGCTTCGGCAAGAGGCCAAATGGTCAGTCACACCATTATTTTAATTATTTTAATAATGTGATATGTATTCACTCTTTTGTGTATTTTGAATTGTTAAGGAGTTCATTAATTTAATTTTCTACCAGCTTAGGTAACGTCTGCTCTTAATGCAGGTTAGTGTGCAGTGTTCAGTTGTCCCACATATTCACATAATGGCATTTCTTCAGGTCTTCTCATCATTCCAGGGATGATAACTTTTTAGTTAACCAGTGCAATGACAGCCTATGGTTCAAGATTGATTTCTAGGTTTCCAGAAGTTTTTTATTAGAAATGACACATACAAAAATATTTACCTTCTTAATCCTTGCAGTAAATTAATCACTGTCTTTGCTGATGGGGTAAAGGATTATAAACTTGTTAAGTGATAAAAATACAGGTGTGAAAAGGTCTTAATTTGTGGGATAGAAGACACATGCCTTGTCTAATTAAAAAAAAAAAAAAAAAAAAAAAAGCTTTTTTTCTTATATTAACAAGCTAGTTTCTGCGTCTTTTGAAATAATTCTCCCTATCAGTAAATTTTAAAATTCTGTTATCAAATAAACATCTACAAATTTGCATGTTGATGGCAAGTAGAACTTATTTTCTTCTGAGAGTCCACTTTAGTTTTGGTAAACTGATTCTACAGAAATAATTAAAAAAAATCTATAATTTTGAGATTTTCTTTCTTTTTTTAATAAATCTAAATTACTTTGAAAACTGACACAATTAATTTGCTTACTTGTATGCACAAGAGATAAAAGTGCTAATATCTGAAACTGCTACTCTAGAAAATTTACTCATTTTGAAGTATTTTATGTGTCAAAGAATATTTTAAAAATATTATTCTCATTGTAGAAAGACAGATTCTTCTGAAATTTTTCTATACACATTAATAATGTGTAATAACATGCGCTATACCAAGTTGTAAAAGTTAAACTGGTGGCTCACAGTAAACATGACAGCCTTCAAACTTTATTTAAAAGTACAAGTATTCTTAACTTTTGTCTATATTACAGAAACTGTCCATCTTTCGTTAAATTTGTTTTACATCCCTTTCCCACAGTGACAACTCCATAGATTGTGACTGATCTACAGATCTATATGCTTCAATGGCTTGCAACTTTTTGTCTCAGTTACACCAGCATCTATTTAATATGCAAGTCTGTGACTTCATCATATCCATGTCCTGCCACCAGATACAGAAGCGCTTTGTTCTGCCTCTTTTCATGCAGGAAGAGTTTTTCCTAGGGGTTGCTCCTTGTTCTGAAACATGAAAATGTGTGAAGCATAAAACTCCAGCTGTGAATACTTACCTCCCTGCAGTGTTAAAAAGTTCAATATACAAAACACCTGGTTTCAAGCAAAATGTACACTAAGATATATGGCAATGAGACAGATTTAATATACCCCATAGGGCCCTCAAGCAGTTTTTAAATTAAAGACACAACATAGTTTGGTTTTGGTTTTTTTTTTTTTCTTTTTTTTAAATAAGCCTTTACTATTTCAGAAATAATTAATCAATACCTTTTCCAACTGAAGAGAAAGCAATACACAATAAAAAATATTTGGGATGAGCAGAAAGGATTAGAATTCATTGTTATGCAAATAAAATCTGAAATAAAACTTTTACATTAGGAACAGAAAAAAAAAAATCTGTTCTGCAGACATTATTTCACCTTTACATTTGATTGTACTTCCATACATTCTATTTTAATGTCCAGGAGTAAATATGTGCCTTGAAAAAATTGTCAAGACATTCACAAAATAAGGAAATATGAAAATCTTAAGTCATCAAACATTGTTACTATGACTTCATAAAACAGATACAGCTGTTATTTTTTCTTTTGCTCAGGCTCACAAACACATTTCTTCCATCATTGTATCTTGTTAGATCTTCCCTATTTAGTTAGCCTTATATGAACAATAGCAGTTTTGTCTTCAGAAGGTAGCATGGATGACAATGGGAACACAGTCTTCCCCAACAGATGAGCACATGATCAAAAATGTGTTTGAATTTTTTAATAATCTATATCATTTAGGTTTTAAAAGGACAGTGTTCTGGCATATGTAAAACATATCTTTAGAGACAAAACGTAGAAATTTCAAATTTTTTTTTTTCAGAATAGTCTTTGGGGCTCAAGTGTTTGATGCATTGAGGCCTCAGTACGCCCATGCATCTAATTGCTTAAGTTAGGACTGAGAAATTTTTCGTATGATAGCTTATAAATTTTGGTGTCTGTGGATGAGTTTAACAGCTGGTACAGAAGAGACCAACTAAGCTTCACCCAATAATTGGAATCCACTTCTACATTGTCCACAGCTATGTCAAGTCCAGAAATACATCTCTCGGGAGGCACAGACAGTTCTTCCCTCTGTGAGGCAGAGCAATCACAACTCAGCTGGATTTTTTTCTGACTTATTACTATGAACTTAATATTAAAATAACTCTTAAAATAGAGAAGTACCTGTCAGGTGACATTTTTTTACTGTAATGTAATAGCAGCTGGATATAAATACTGTTAAAGAATGCAGACATGAAGTATAAACTAAATATGTCATGAAGAAACCAATAACAGAGTAAAGAGTAGAATTCATGGAGACATTTCATTAATATGTTACAGAATTTTATTACATATGATTATTTAAATATCTTGGTCATTTTCAGTATTCAGCAACTGAAAAATTAGCAGGTTTCATTCATATATAGTTGGTGTGTTTTGTACTCTGTTAATTTTAACACTCAGGATTTGCTAACTTGTTACTGTTAAATATTCACTTCTTAGTGGTGATCATCAAGAAAAATATATTAATTTAAAACACCTTAATGAAGCCATTACCTTTATGTATCTCAAGAGATGGATGAAAAATTATTAGAATAGATAAGGAACATGTATAGTGAAGCTACCATTATTAAAGAACATTTTTATAATCTACAGTCTGCATTAAAAATTAAATCAAATTATGACTTTATGTTTCTGAAGAGTTCAGTAGCTGTGTGCTTACTCATAATCCATATAAAATTGAAATTATCTTTCATTTTAAAATACTGAATCTATCATTTCAGATTTACAATGTGTTAAGGAAATAGACACAGGACAAATGCATTGTTCAAATGATGTGCCATAATACATGCATATAGCTTTCTCAGCACTTCCTTATTTCATTGTTGTTTCATCAAACACTGTTTATTTTTATTCTTAGAAAATAAAATTTAATTTATTTTCCATACATTATTAATTAAATGAACTTGATTAGTATTAATGAGAACAATCTGGTTTTGTTAATCATGTAAATATAAAAAAGTTCCAGTCAATATGTGTTTAATACATAAAGTTCCAGGCTTCCTGAAACATGGTAAAATATGATCCTAGAGCTTTTTTTTTCCCCTTTTATAGATAAAAGGTGTGTTATTTAAAGGCAATGTGTTCATAAAAACTCAGTTGCTTTCTGATAATACTATTTTAAAATTTTACATTTTTCTTTATAATCCACAAAATTAGCTGGCTTCTTCCTTTTTTAGAAGTAATTAAACACATTACTTCTTAATGTTATCTATTGACCTACTCTTAAGAAAGAATCATCAGGACATAGATATGTACATGTATGCTTATGTATTCATTTAGGGAATTTTCATGTTTTTTGACTGCAAGTTTTCCAAGTATTGTTAGGATTTTAATTAAAATAAGTATCTTTCTGGGTTATACAATTGTCTTTACTGATCCAAAATGAGGAAACCCTCCAAGAAAAGAAAGTGAATTAATTCTAAGACGTGGTCTATACCTTGCCTTAGTGCTCTGTTGAAACTTCCACTAGAATTCCAGGCCTTCTTTGTGCAGCTCATATGACTAAACACTGATTAAAAGGAAATAGGAATATTAAGCTTTTTTTTTTTTTAAAAACTCATTTACAAAAATTAAAAATACCAGAAAGAAAGAGAATTTACTGAATGGGCAAGGAGAAATGAAGTGAAGGTTACTATCAGGAAATATCAGGATTAACAACAGTATTCTGAAGGTAAAAAAACCCTACTACTATTTGTAATTTATTAGAACTGAAAAAAAGTAAAGCAAAGAATAAGATTGCATTAACTGAATACTGTGCTCTAGTAGGTCTCTCAAATACCTAGACTGAGAAGTGTTTCTGTGTTAAGAGTTTACACCATGGTTTAGATAAATGGAAGTTTCTAATTCTACAGCATATTTAAATATTCATTTGTCATCCTTTCTTGTGTGAATGAATGATGTTCACAGACTGATTCTGATTTCATTGAATGTGTTAAAATTTTGTGAATTGTAAATTAAATCATAGACAAAAAATTATTGTCTATGAGATACCTTTGAATGATTTGCCATGCTTATATGTTAAAAAATTGTTTAATCCTTTAAAATATGACAAAAATTTTATGCAGAAAAAGTATAATCAGTGCCCATGAAATAACAAATCAGAACTACTCTGATCACTTAAATAACAGGATGTTTTTAGGATTCATGTCTGTTTCAATACATTCAGTGACCACCCAAATATTCATAAACAGTACTAAACTGTTTATAACCATTCATTTTTAAAATTCCTTGTAATGTTGTTGTTTAGTTGGTTGGTTTTAGTTGAAGAAACTATTATTAAGATTTATTTTCACAAAGTCTAAGGACAAAATTGTTACAAATCATGAATGCTCAGTGAGATTTCAAGGTTTCAATGAATGGGAATGACATGTAAAAATGTTAAATTTTCACAGGTGTTAAAGTAAGAAGTAATGTCAAAACTATTATTAACAAGAACAATGTTTCCTTTAGAAATAATATAATTTTGCTTTTTTGTTTGGGTTTTTTTTTAAACAAAGGTCCATTTAATTTTACTAAGCAATTTGGAATGATTTCCGCCTCTCCTCTTTAAATCGTTTCCATAAGAAAAGAAAAAAAGTCCTATGTTAAAATATTTTAAGATCCAAGTCCTGAAAACATGAAATTTGTACCTTAACTTCCCTATTTTAAATGTATGACGTGACAGATCTGTAAGCTACCTATGTGACTATTCCTTGCTTTAAGAATAATTTTTCCAACATCTTATACAATATTTTCTTCAGAAAAAAAATTATTTTTTATAAATTTATTCTTTTAATAGAAAAATCAAGCAATCTTTGTAGTAGGGAAAAAATATTAAAGGACAGGGAACAAGCTTTAATGCCAAAAATATTAGGTATATTATGTAAAGTTCCACTTGTCCTGCTAACAGCAAAATCAATATACCTACAAGCATAGAGTAATGACAGAATAATGTGAACAGTCTTTTATAGGATCTATTTAGCATAATGTAAGAGAGACTTTCCCATTAAAAGCAAAACAAACAAACAAAACCAAAACAACCAAACCAAACCTAAACAACATCAACAAGAAAAAAACAACAAACCAAAACAAACAAAATAACCCCACCACTCTAAATTAGACTACTGAATCTTGTGAAAAGCCTACTAGAAAAGCAGGTATGAATTGATAAAGTATATATTTTGTGAATTATATATCCGTGTGACTCTATGTGGTGCATTATGGATGATATCAACTGTTACGTTGCAGAAGTTTCTAACCTTATATCATACAATTATATTTTCCATTTGTGTATGTAATGTCTGAGTGTACATCCAGATGTAGATGAATGACGGAATCTTTGTTATAGATTTCCTTATTTTTAACTAGTTGCCAATAATAGTCATTAGATATAACAAATACAATGAAAAATTACTGTGGCATTTCCTTTAAGGAAAGTAGTGGGATGAAGAAAAATATGAGTCATAGTCACACAGTGATTCCTACAGTTAGGGTGTATTTTTGGTGTCAGACTCATATAGGCCTCTGCACAAATTCGTAGCACAGTCTTGTTACATAATGTAAGAGGCAAAAAATAATTTCTGAGAGCCATGAAGAGCTGATAGAAACCAGTTTTTTGTCTAATAGTACAGAAACCATGTTTGGTGAAGAAATAGAAAACTGATATAATCTTAGGACTCAGTGCTTCTACCTTGTCTCATTTGCATTATATTTCTGATGTCTAGAGAGAAAGGAGTGCAAAAAATACTTTATTTCTCTGGGTAGCTAATGAAGGTGCTGAGGGAAAAAAAAGTCACATAAAGGCTGCTGCTGCCATTCATACATTCATGTATGAGCAGAAGCCAGTGCATGGAGAGAATGGGTAAATGCACAAAAGAGATTTTATCTGCTTCTGAAGTGGGCAAAATAAGGGTTACCCACATCCCATGTATGTACGTCACCAAAGCTGATTGTAGGTTTGGTCACCACAGTACACTATCTATCTTAAACATTTACTTTTGTCTTTCCTTTTTACATTTCTTATCCTTCTCTATCTCTGCTACATTTACCCCACTTCACAATGGTTATATACATTACAAAGGGTGGGTGAAGAAAAAAAATTGCTGTTCAGTGCTATCAATGATCACAGACCAATGGTAATCAATCTGTAATATTCAGGTGTAATGTTCAGGGAGGTCTTTGATTTTGAGGCCAAAAAGTCTTGCCTCTTCAAGGGCATAAATGTATGTAATTTATGGAGAAATTCTAGCTGAGTAAGAAAACTACTAAATATGTTCAAGGGTCACAAAATCTATTACCAATAATTAATCAATTAAAAGTAAAAGTATTTTAGACTGGCTTCTTTCTGTGAGTTTTTAATGGTCACTTCAGTCTAAAGTTCTCTTTCCACTCATCTTGATAATGATAAGTAAACATGAATATTTTATGCTTCTACAATAAGATTCCTATTCCAAAGTCATTAATGTATGATGATTGATTCTGACTTTCCTGTAAAAAATGTTGTCAAACATTAGAAATTATTTTGAATTCTGAACTCTATTATTGAAGAAAACAAAGTCTTCAATTCACAAATAACAAAGAAACTCAAAAAGAGGGCAACAGAATGGTAAGTTAATATATTTAAAGAAAAAAAAAGTAAAAAAAAAAAGTAACATTTTTCTTTTAGTACATGGAAAATGATTCCACACTTGGTGATTCAAAATTAATTCAAAATGCTGTTGTACATCTTCTGTAATGATTTTCCAGGAATGAAAATTTGTTTCTTATTAAATATGGTCATTAATCTGAGTGTCACTGACAGCAGAAGGAAGAGTGGGATACTTTAGCCATCTGGTTTATAAGAGTATAATCAGTAAATTTTCACAGCTGTTTATTTTGGTTCTAAATGTTTGGAAATGTGTAGCTCATTTCATCTGAGATTCAGAATCAGAATTTCAGTTCAGGAGACAGGCTCTCTCACAGCTCCAACATTAACTTGCTAGCCCACCTTGGGAAGATACATCCATCTTCTTTTGGTTGATAACAGAGAGTGTTTCAGAATGTTTGAAACTTCATTCTATGTTAGTGATACCCAGGGTAGTCCTGGGTTGTTTGATACAGGTGTACTGAATAATTCAAGGTCATTTGGTGATATTATCCTGAATATCACTTTATCTTGGCTAAATATGTCCTGTATTCCCTCTTCTTTTAAGAGAACCACACAAATAAACATAAAATCTAATGAGACAGAAACATTCATTCTTGAAAAATCATCACAAAATATGACTTTTTGAATGAAGCTCCAGCCTCAAAATAGGGTGATATCAATTTCCGTGTCTTAAAAGATATTGCATACACTACACAGCTGTTGTACCTGATCTTTACAAGTAATGAAGCTAATTAGCCTTGGCACAGCCACACATTGACATTGTTACATTGCCTGGGTTGTGTCAGAGTAGCTCAGGTATCTCCACAAAACTGCACAGTTCAATGCAGACATACTCAACAGGAATCAAATTCTCACTTCCCATACTCCACTGCTTGGATAATGCCAACTCTGAAATGAAATAATGCCACTAATTAAAGAAGCATATTTAGCAGAATGAAAAAGTCATGCTAGCAGACTAGCAATGCTAGCATGCTAGCAATTGAGAGGAGAAAGAAATGAGGACACAAACCTTAGAAGATGTGAAAAAGCATGTACCAAAACCATACTTTTAATTCTAGATTCATGTTTTATATATAGCTCAATATATTTATTTAAACAAGAAAACGTAGAATTTCAGGTAGTACTGTAAATTCTGAAGCTACTGAGAGGGTGAACACCAATCCAGATGGCTGAGACAAAGATATGCTTGCAATTTTAAATACAATTGGGTTGTTTGGTTTGGTTTTGTATTGGGGTTTTTCTCATGATAAATTACTTTTTCTTACACAGCATTCACATGTTTTCTGGAACTTGGTCTCACTATAGAACAGCCAATCAGAGAAAATAATACAGAAGTATGACAACCTTTTAAATAATTCATATTTATATCACATACATGTGTATATTATATATTTGTTTTATCTTCACCTATGTCTACAAAACAACTAAATATTGTTGCAGTGATACTATCCTTCATAAATGTTTATATTGCTAGTAATATTGTAATGGGATTATGTAGACCAGACATTTTCTGAGCATGGTGCCTTAAGTTCCAAGCATTCACAAGTATGTTAAAAGTAGGACTGAAAAATGAGATTTTACTCCTGTCACCCCAAACCAAGTAGTGCATTTTTTCCTAATATTCTATGTGGATTTCAATGGTACGTGGAAAACATTCAAACTGGGAACAATTACTCATTTACTTTTTGCAAGCAGATTTTCAGCAAATCCACTGGCAACGTGCTGTCTGCATCCAACCCGTAAAATGGCTATGCCTAATTTGTCTCTAAAGGTTTGTAAAACAGCTGTCAATGTAACCTGAAAAGGAAAAAAAGGTAGATACTTCTTGCTTTTAAAGACTCCTGTGGATCGCTGGTACCAACAGCTGCAAGTTGCCATAGGCAAGTAAACTGATCCCGTGTTTGGGATTTGGCCCGATATTGGACCATCAATAAATGATTCGATAAAGGGCTTTGCAGAGCTCACCTGATGTAAAAAGAAATAGAAGTAGCAGAAACGGATTTGACGCTGAACGCTTCCTACATGACCTCCCCCCTCTCTGGCAGAGTTTACGGTAAGTGCTGCGCCCGGTCGTGCTGCGTGATTCCCTCTGTAGCCGAGGAAATGCCTGTGTGGAGGCTATAATATGCTATTAGATCTTTGGAAACAGTCGCAAAAGACAGCTTCTGATTTTGTCTGTGTGAGCATGCCACCAAAATTCCTCCTTGTCTTTTATCTCAATCTTCTTCCTTTGGGCTTTATTGTTGTGAGAAATTCACTCCTACATTCTTTCTCGGTGATGTGTCACAGCGATTCTGGCAACATTATCCCTGCTTTTGTGTTACAACCAAAATACATCAAGCCCTTCAGGCAGCAATCAATTGTTATCAGTTTGTGAAAGCAATCAGAAAACCTGGAGTCACAACATTACAATAATGGGAAGGTTAAGCAATACAAGTAGTTTTAATATGACCCAGTTTCCACTTTAATATTTATCAGGGATTATTAATGGAAAGAGGAAAAAGTGTAAGCTGTCACAATTTCAGATCAGGCCAGCTCCTTAGACCTATAGCAGATACTTTTTGTTAAACTCCCTCCCTCCCCAAAGGGGAAGAGAAAGGGAATAAGGGAGACTCAGCAATTAGAAAGAAAACTAGAACACCTTTGATGAAAATTAAAATAACATCTTAATGAATGGATTATATGCACCACTGGTTCTGTGGAGCAGACACCAGGAGAGTCCTAGACTGGGACCCAGAGCAGATGGGACTGGATTCTGGTACCAGATTCAGGAACATATACATCAGGATCGAAGGCAGAACAGACAGAGTCCCTCTTGGTGTTCCAATGAAGGAACCAAAAGAGCATTCAAGCCAAGCTGAGCAAAAGCTGGCAAAACGGTCCAAGAGGGCAAAGAGAGAGCCCCCCCCCCCAGGAGAAGAGAGAGACCCTCCTGATCCCTCAGCTCCATACTGAATATGATGTATTTGGGATGGAATCTCTCATTCATCAGCATGGGGCCACCTGTCCTGGCTGCTCCTCCCTGTAGGTGCTGCCTTTCACTTTCTGCATTGAACAACGTGGTACACAAGATCCAGCAATGGCCGTGGTCTGCATTCCAACCCTTGGTAGTAACTTCAAACATGGGCTGTTATCACTGCTAGAAACAGACAATGCCTGTGAAAACATGATGCTGACTTCAGACAGTGCAGTTAGTTAGAAGAAATGAGCTGAGTAAAATCACTGAACAGAATTAGTTCTGTTCTCACTGAAACCAGGGCATAAGCTAATTAAAATATGTGTTCAAGGAGGAAGACCGACAGAAGTAGATACCTTTGTTGGAGCTGTGATATCTAGTTAATCCAGTACCATCGTGTAAGGGGAAGTCATACATCTTTCAACTTTTTTTTTTTCTATATTCTTTGTTAAAGTCGTTGACAAAAGTTACTGCCACTCGATTACTTTTTTTTTTTTTTTCTTTCTTCTTTTTCCAAAATGAGCCTGTGTGAGAGCAGAGAGTGAGAGGCTTTTAAGAGCTCTTTGTGTGCGAGTGTGTGTGTCTGTGTGTGTGGCTATTTGAAAGGCTGTTATCAGCATGTCAGGGTGTGTGGCTTTGGCGTCGTCTGGCTGGGAAGCTACACAATGCATCCTATGTAAGAGATGCAAGGCGATCTCAGGTTAAACCAAGCCCCTTATACCTACCATCAGGGGTGACAGGTAGACGGAATTTTCAACTAATTCGTTACTTTCAGCCTGCCATTCAAATTCAGCACAGCATCAGTGTCCCAACTCAGGTTACCCCACTTCCCTTTTATCAAGTATTTTTACAAATAAAATGTGATGAAGAATATTTCTAAATTATTTCTTTTGCCCAGGAGCATGAGAGAAACCAGAATAATGATTTCCTCGGTGTTAATAAACATTTCGTATGCACTCGTTAAACATCTGCTTAAGTATGAGCAAATGGTCTTTTTTTTTACTGAGTCAAAAGAGGAACTAGTTAATCTCTCTGAAGAAGATGCTTCAGTGTTTAATAATTTCACAGTTAATATTTATTTATGCACTTCACAGTACATCTTGTGGAAGCAAAGTGCAAGGTGCTGTTCTGCCTGTCTCCTGTCTTATATGGCCTTGTAATTTCTCTTATCTTGTGATTAAAAGTTTGCAAAACTGTTCCTCCAGATTTTTAATGTAAAATACAATTATTTCTATATATTGAGTTAATATATCACACACACGTTATATATAAAAAATAGTAGATTATAACTTCTGATTATGACAAATTCTGGCCAAATTGGAGTCCACAGCAAATTTCCAGGTTTTTCTGTGAGACTCACTTTTCTTGGCAGCTGGATATTTTAATCCATAACTCTTCTGAACTAACACCTGAGGATGATACCTACACAGGTGAATTAAACTAATCAGTAGCATAACATCCATGTCATTTAAAGCATCAATGTGATCTCTCACAGTTTTAGACTACAGTACAGCAACATTCTTAAAAATACTCAGACATGGCTCAGGGAAGACAAGGCATACTCTTCTGAAGCCAATCTGGTCATATGAATATGAATTCAGCCTGTGTCATGCCATTTACCTTCTGGGACAGATAACAAATAATCATAACATAGTTTATTTTTCTCTGTATACTTTATATCTTTTCCATAGAGAGCTTTTATTTAAATAAAAGCTATAATGTATGAATTTTCTAACTTGTAAATAATGTTGGTTTTTAAAAGTTTAGCTCCAAAATAAAAGGTGTAAGGATTAATTTTAGTGTAGAGAATTCTCATGTAAATTTTAAGATTTACTGAACTTTATAATTCTAAAATTTTAAATAATCACATTTGAGTTTGACTTTAAACAGTGTACATCAGTAGAGAAAATATTGCAAAGAAAATGAAAAATAAATTAAATCATTACTTTAATCTCAGATTTATTTAGTGGAAGTTTTCATTATTTTACATTATTTTCCTGCAACAATTTCAACCTGACTTTGCTAAATATTTCAGGGGTATTATATAACTCAATCCAAGTTTTTCTGAAAAAGTCTATTCAATCAATTGTCATAATTCTTACAAAGGCCTTGAAGAAAATATCTGTTTTTTTCCTATCAGGTAAAAACACCAGCCTAGATAACACAGTCTTCAGATTTGTGACTAAAGACTTGATATCTGGGCCAAATATTTGACCATGTAAATGGCTGTGTCATGTATCTCCAGATTTTAAAAGCACAGTGATACAGTCACATGTGCAGTAAGAAAACATTATTGTCTTACGTGTTTATTTAATTTTTTAATTTTAAATGCAATGATTTGTTGACCTTAAACATGAATAACATACTGTGCAGGCCTCATAACCTCTGTGCACATATCATATCCTGTTCTTATGTATTGCTTTCTACAGTTTACACCTGTTTGGATTTGAGTCCATTCTAATTTATACCAAGAAAATAAATAGAACTGGTTGGTAGCAAATATGTGATCCTAATGTGTGTCTGTGCACAAACAAGTGCTAAATCATACGTCTGATAGTTATCATTACAAGGCATCTGTGGATGCTATTATGAGTTTGACATAGCAAAATATGTTTTTGTAATAAAAACTCCTAGTCTGACCTTCAGGCCCTTTTTCTGACAAAACACAGTAAATTTTATTCTGTCCTGATATGAATGAAATGTTAGTATTCAAATACATAATTCCAAATAAGAAACTTTTGCTCTGTTAATTGCCTGTTTAGTTAGCCCACCATTTCTCCTGTGTGTCTTATTCTTGCTTGTAGGTAAATTTCTTCTCAGAAATGAGTAGAGATTTAACTTAAAACTATGTAAATAAAATCACAATTCATTTCACTTAGTAATCTCTGGCATATATTACATATACACATCAATATATGTTTGCACACAAATTTATATGCATTTTTCACTTTAATATTCTAATACAGTAATGCATTAGTATGCATTTAGTATATCTCACAGCTGCTCTACCCTTAATATTTAGCTTGGTGAGTGAAGACTACTTTAGGCAAACATGGAGAAAAAAAAGATAGAAATATTTATAATATTATAGTTTATTATCCAAACAAAACATACTCCGATTTAAGACTCATAAAAGGTTAGACAAATTCAATTAAAAGGTTATTAAAAGTTAACAGAAGACATTTACCAAATGGGTTGAGTCAACAAAGAGATGAGATCCTCTGTGATACTGCATAAATTTAAGTGTAAGTGCATTTCTCATCTTAGTCTAGAGAAAATGTAAGAAGGAAAAGAAACCATAAATGTAGTATTTGTAATCAGGACTAAATCAGGAAAACTATCAGAGGGCTCTAAGTTTATCACTGCTCAGGGAAAAGATACTGGAGCTACTGTGGACTCTCTAAAGGTGTCATATTCATTTACAAAGCAGTCAAAATGGGAAAAAGATGTTAGAAATGGTTAGGAAATAAACTGAAAATAAACAAAAAATATGATCAAGCTTCTGCTGCCTATTATATCATTTGCTTCTGTCTTGAATGCTTTTTGTAGTTCTGATCACCACCCTCTAATAAGGTATCTTTGAACTAGAAAAAAGGTAGAGAGAATCATGAAGAGAATGATCAAAGATGGGATATGAAAGATGAATGCAAAATCATTAAAGATTCAATAGGGTGCATAAATAATATTTGCTCACAACTTCCAATAACAAAGGACAAAAAAGAAATTAAATATTTAAACACTGTGTTTACTACATGCATTATAATATCCTTTTTCATGCCATGTGCAGTTGTGGAACTTGAGGCTCTGGATGACAAGAAAAAAAGTATAAATATATAAGTAGTTCATTGTGAATACAATTATTTCTCTCAGGGAACATTTATTGTGGATTTTTGGAAGTGACAAAACTGCTTAGGAATTTTCCCTGTCTGCTGCTTAAATTCTTTAAATATTTAGCAGTGGACATATCAGACACAGACTCTAAGGCAAATGAATCCCTTGCCTAAGTCAAAATATATGTGTTTTCAAGTTATCTTCAATAAAATATATATTAATGATTTATGAAAATAACTGTTTCAGAAAGCACCACTAACTTTTCTGTAGATACCATACATATGATTTTCTTATATAGGTTGTCTTTTGATTTAAAGTAAAGAAGCTGTGGAACAGTTTGGAAGACCAGCAAACATCTTGTTAAACTCAACATGGTATGAAATGGCTAAAGAAGTCAACTAAAACTGATGTTCAGAGTACAACAAGTAATATCTGGATATAAAAATCAGAAATTAAAATTCAGAGAAACTGTATTTAAAATAAAATGCAGGTGATGTTTCAGATAAAACAGTCTTTCCAGTAGGCTTTGGTGGTCATTTAATTTCATTTCTTTAATTTCATTTCATTTCATGTTATTTTCATGGGTTCTCTACCAATATAATTTGTAGAACTGCTAATATAAAAGTGTATCAAGATTGCATCAAACAAAGCTTTAAACTGGATGTTTCTTTTAGAATTTCTGTGGATTTATTTTAAAAGAAAAAGTGCTCATCAAATGAATAGTTCATGAAGTCTGAAGCTAAATGAAAGATGAACATTAATAATATACATGTGGGATTAGTTAAAACAGAAAAGACTCTCAGGAAAAAAGGGAACAGAAAAACAAGGAAAGCTCTACTTCCTATTTCATGCAACTTAACCTTGGTCCAGTATTATTGGAAGATGATGACATGGCAATGAAGAGGAAACCTTTAGATACTTATTTTAATTTATGTTTGGAAAGAACTTCTTTATAAAAACCCGCATATATGTTAGAAGAAATTGTGGAATTGTTTTGTTTATTGGGAGCAAAGTGATGTCATTTTCACAAATGCAGAGAAAAAATTCAAGTATTCCAGTGGAAACATACACTAGGGAAATAATAGAATTATCTCCCACTAACTAAGCATGAGGTATGGACGGAGACTGTGAAAGCGATATCCTTTTGGTCTCCACTGTGAAATCACAGACCTCAGGTTATATGAATGATATCTTTTATTAAGAATGGCTCTAATAATATGAAGTAACTAAGGCGAAGCCTGGAGTTCTGTCATCCTTTGTCTATGCTTTTGATAAGTTTCCATTGCCTTTTTCTTACCTTAAATAATCCATTATTTTAACATCACCTGCACTTCATTAGATATAACCATGTCTGGTATTTCCAAATAGCAGTGAATTTCTGTATGGTTCCATTATTAATCCAATTTTCTGCACCTTACATAGTTTAAGAGCCATTTAAAATCACCTTGGCCAGAAACTTTACAAGTGTGTTATGGAGACTAACATCCTGATCATAGCATGGAACCTTGGAGACTAACATCCTGACCATAGCATGGAATCCTAGGCTCTGTCATAATGTAGACAATAAATAACACACATCTGGAAATATGGACAAGTATTTTCAATGTTCATTGGGATCAAGTCTTCTGTATCCATTTTTACATAGAAATGCTTGTTTGTGCACTGACTCATGCACATCTGCTTTGGCCGCTCATGACTTTGCCATACCAGCTTTTGAATATCACTAAGAAAGGATCCATGTCATGACATTATTCTCACATTCTTCAGGAGGTTCAGTATCAGGAGGTGTTCCTCAAAATACACTTCTGTCTTCTTTATTATCCTGTAAACAACCTCTTACTTTTGATATTTATTTGGTTTTTTTAATATATTATTTTTTAAATAAAGGAGTGCTACTGGAACAACATTTAAATTAAAGATGCAAGCTTCTGGCCTGGAATGCCTTTAGTAAGCAATAACATTTGGCTTAATCTCACTTCTACAGCTAATATATACACAAGTTTAAAAAGACTTAATATTACTAATTCTCTGTAATAAAGTAACATGTAAAGACAATAATGGCAGGAAGCAGAGAAAAGCTTCTCATACTCAAAACAGATGAGTAGTAATGGAGAAGGAAATCAGTAAAATGTCTTAAAACAAAAAGATTAACAACATAACTAGATATTGTATACTTAGAGAATAAAGTTTATTTAGAGTCAAATGAAAACTGGTTTATTTGTATTTCAGATCTATACAAAGCATCCTGGAATTTCCCATAGAAAATTTTAGTATCTCTGAAATGTCCTTTCAACCTTTATTGGGAATAAATAATAATAATAAAAAATACATTCTGAAATAACCTCTGCAGTTTCTTCCTGGTTTTATTTGTTTTGATTTGTTTAAAATATATGAAAATGATTACTGAGTTATTTTTCAGGAAAAAGAAGTTCAGTCTGGAACTTTTCTGGTATTTTGTGTACGTATATGATGCTATGGATGAGAAAGTGAGAAAGCTTTAACATAATACATATTTAATCTTTATGGATTCATTGGCACAAAGAATTATTTCTTCCCAGCTTTTAGTGGCAACATACCCTTCTCTCTTTGGGTTATAAACCCATAACACCTCCATAGCCACTAAAGCAACTGCCTGCAGGAGAACAAACATTTGGCAAATCCTTAAATGATACTTAGATTGTCTTGATATGATTTAGTGATGTGTTACAGAAGCCATCCAAGACCACGCTACTTCAGCTAACCTTCCTCAGGATGACAAGCAAGTGCTCTTCAGACAACAGTAAGGGTTACTCCCAGCTAGACAGTTAATATTACTGCAAGTTTGCCTGGCTTTAATTGCAATTGCCAAATAAGTTGTTCATTGCTTTATTGTCAGGCCTGTTTTGCTCACTAGTTATTTTATTACTGTTGAATGGCATTAATCTCCACTGGCAAGAAATAGAAATGAAACAAATATATTTATGCAACTGTAAAAGAAAGCTATTTAATGCTGTTTTTAAAGTTTTTCCTTTTTTCTTCCTTGAAAGGGCTTGAATAATAAACCCAGAAAAGTACAAAAGAAGGAAAATACCTGCCTAATTACTCAGAATTATTTCAGGCATTCATAAAAAACAATAATAATTATTTGGGTAATGGAAGCTGCAGATATTCAGGTCTCCTCCATTTCTTTCTACCACCTTTTCTTTCATGTTTTCTTTCAGATTTATCTTCAGTTTGTAGTGGACTGTGTGTTAGGGATCCAAAAATGAAGTTATTTTGATGTGCCACAGTAAAGCTCTCAAAGTATTTCATGGTGGAAGCCCCACTCTGCCTGAACCACAATAAATAAGCTATTCTTTTTAGTATTTAATAAAAGAAGAAAAAGTTACTTCTAACATAATATTGTCTTTACTCTTATATATTTCATTTTAATGTTCTGTTTTGCTGTTCTTCAACACACCTCATTTTTAGATTTAAAGATTAAATGGAAAAATATTTTTTTTTAAGAAAGTGGTTCAATGTGCAAGTTTTTATATTTGGTTTTTTTCAGTGTTGATGGTTCTTATTTAGGGTAAAATGATAATTTTCAATGTTGATAATCTTATGAGGAGAGGCTGAGAGATGTGGGGCTCTTTAACCTGGAGAAGAGGAGACTGAGGGGAACCTCATTAATGTCTATAAATATGTTAAGGGTGAGTGTAGAGAGGATGGAGACAGATTCTCAATGTCATCCAATGACAGGATGAGAGGCAATGGGTGCAAGTTGGAGCTCAAGAGGTTTAAGGTCAACACAAGGAAAAACTTTTTCTCAGTAAGGCTGACAGAGCTCTGGAATGGGCTGCTCAGGAGGGTTATGGAGTCTCCATCTCTGGAGACACTTAAGACCCATCTGGATGTGTTCCTAGGTGACTTTCTCTAGGTGATCCTGCTCAGGCAGGGGTGTTGGACTAGATGATCTTCTAGGTCCCTTCCAACCCCTAGTATCTGTGAATCTGGGAATATGTGAATTTGAAATATTTTTAAATATCATAGGGAAACTTAATATACTTTTTTTTTTAATTTCCAAGGATGACTGAATAGCTGTTTTGTTTCTCTCTTTCAAGACAAACTAGGCAACTATGCTACTTAATTCTCCTATGCAGGTTCTTAATTTACAGTACACTATATATCCACTGATCAAGTCCACTTGCTCCTGCTCAGCTGTCTGTAATTTCTTTTAGATTCTTTTTTGTCCATTAATCTCTACACTAATTTCACAGTGACATTGTTTCTCCTGTGTTCCTGGATTTGCCTGTTCTTCACATATGTATTTAATGTTTCAGATGCTTGGTTTTACTGTCCAAACAGTCTCATCCCCTGTTCCTCACATTTTTTCTGTCATTATATGGCCCTGGAGGCAGAGGTTACAGCTATAACAAACAAATTAGTAAGAGTAAGACAAAGCCCCCAGCACTAGCCTGCACATGCATCTGTCCACACTGCATAAAAGGACTGCATAAAAGGACTTTAGAAGGTCTCCTGCTTCAAGCCTTCATTGAGTGGAAGAGCCAAGACACTAGGCAGCATACTGTTAGACATATCCCACAATACAGACACTGCTTAGTTAAATGCACAAATATAGATTATAAAATTAAACAAGAGTTAGCTAAAGTCAAGAAGATTATGCAGTTAGTTTCATTTTAGCTCCCAATGTAAGGTGTTCACAATTAGGAGTAGCCCGCCATTGTAGAAATCAGAATTAAGTGGCACTTCTGTACTTCTAATGGAAATTCCCAGAATTGAAATAAGAAAATGAATTTTTCTTCTCAATCTTCAAGCTGATGCTTTTACAGATGTAAATATAGATAGAAGATGAAACAGAAAAAACCTCCAACTACCAGATTGTTAAATTGATAATAATAATAAAGTTACAGTAATATTTTCTAATTAATAAGATATTTGCCAAGTGCTACAAGTTACTTTATTTTAAAGGGTTGTGCCCACATTTATATCTTAGTTAAGTTTACAAAAAAAAAAAAGTCTCTGTTACTTCTGAAATATTTTCCTAATTATGTTTATTTAAAATTTAGTATGATTTATTACATTTTATGTCAGTACATCATCATTGTCAAGAGACAAAGAGTTGATTAAATAACTATAAAGTTACCAATAAAAGACTGAAAATCATGGAGTCAAAGCAGGTGTGAGTTAAAAATGTCTACAGGAAAAGCAAAATCTGTGTGTTGTGATCAAGTATATTGAGATTTCTAGCATCTGACTATGCAGCCATAAATTAATCTAATGTAAAATAAATGAATAAAGACATAAAAATCTTACTTGCTTCTCAAAGTCTATTTGGCACTGGAGTATCTATTTGGCTCATGAGTATCTTTACACATGAGGGTAGTCCTGATGACATCTGTGAGAATGTGTTTTGTGTAAACACACTTAGTCTTCAGGAGCACCAGGAGGACTGAATAGTAACAATAACATTAAGAAGCTTTCTGAAGGGAGGGAATTTACTTTGGTGTGAAACCTGTTGCAAGTGACAGGAGAATCATCTCTCTTAGGGCAAGTAGCACTTCAATGCTTTAAGTGAAAACTGTAACTGAAAATTGTAAGCTGCATAACAAAGGGTGCATAACTTAATCATTTTTTATTTTGTGAAAACACTAACAGTACACAAACATCAAAAATTAATATAAACTATTAACACAATACTCAAACAAACTGAAGTGATAAGTACAAGTAAAAGTATCTGTTTTGGTTGAGTCCTGGAGTGATGCCTGATGTATCTCACAGAGCACTTAGAAATCAGTGTTAAATTCTTTTTTTCTCAGCTTTAGATCACAGGTCATGTACTTAACTACACAAATCTATTAAAATAAGCAATGTGCTTATGTGTCATCATTCACTTTTCATGGCTGCAGTCCAACTCCAAGGAGGTGGGTGGGGCAGGAAGGACAGGATAAAGGAAGAGCCACAGGATTATGTTTGTCAGAAGAACTAAAGGCAGCAGATATAAGATGACATACCTTAATATATCCCATTATTATAACACTTTAATCTGATAATACTTATTTACCTGCTGAAAACTTTGAAAAAAATTATTCTATGAAATTTAAAAGGTATCATTAGAACAAATTGAGTGTCATAATGTCTATATTTCCATAAACATTAGGCCAGGTACTCAGATGTCCAAATATGTGAAGCAAATAAGGAAAGGGCATGTCACACCAATCAATATTTTATCACACAAAGAAATTAATATTATTTACCATAGATATGTGACCTGAGTAGGAACAGGATATTAATTCAATTTGCCTTTTAGTTACAATTAATGCATAACCATAAGCATGACATAGTGATTTAGTCATGCTTTTTATATCTTCTTCGTATATTTTCCATTTAACTAAGACAGCATAAAATCCATACTTTAGCCCTCTGGGATTGATGTATGGCATAATAGCTATTAGATCACAATCAGTCTTCAGTTTTGAGTAGATGTATGATCAGATGCTCTCATTAGCTCTAGCTACTCTCCTTTGCCCTCTGTTGTCTGGTAGCTTGGAGTACCCCTGAAGTTAAACTGAGTAAAACGCATTTCCACATAGTGTTCATGCTAAAATAGTCCTTAGGTTTAGTTAAAAAAAAAAAATATATTTTTTTTAATAAGTTCTGTATGTTTTTCCAGTTACACTTTCTAGTAGATGGGACAAATGAGACAGAAAATTTATTTTTATTCACAGCTAGATTGACAAGGGCAGAGTAGATTGTTACTCTTTTTCCATCAGTTCTAAGATTGAAGTATACAGGTGAGAATGTTATTTTCAAGTTGGTTGGTTATTTCCACACAGAAGATATCTTTGTTCAGTGTTGATTTATGAGATTAATGCATTGATTTTATAGGACTCTTTCATAGGATCTGCTTCTCTAGAAAGAGAAAATTAAGGCTGCTCCCATGCAGTCTGTGTAACACTGATGTAATTACACAGAGCTTGTTTTGTTGGTTTGGGGTTTTTTTAT
>JAOEGS010013138.1:31149-43588 GCA_025447755.1 Corythornis vintsioides | reverse complement strand
TTATAATTTTATTATTTTATTAATTTATTATTTTATTAATTTCCTTCTTATTAGTTGGTCAAAAATGTACAACTAGCGTTAGTCAGGTATGAAATTCATTCTACCTTCATCTCACCTGCATGTATTATATTACTATACAATTAATGATGATAGACATATCCATTTATAAAGTTCTCAAGTTCACAAAATTGCCTGTCTCATATATGTAAGATTCTCAGCCTCATATTGATGTTTGCTGTTATTCCAGAGCATTGACCAGGTTGATGTGTATGACTTTAGTTGGCATTTAACACAAGCTCATAGTTTCTTAAAGGTCCTTCTTTTCATGCACTCCAGTAGCCTAAAATATTGGAGAGGGTCTTCTGCCAGGTGTCCTTTTTCGAATGAGAACAGAGAAAATATTGTTTAGTGATTTTACTTTCAGCTCAGTTCTAACTTCACTGTCTGAAGTTAGTGTTTTCCCAGGCAGTGTCTGCTTCTAGCAGTGATAACACCCTATGTTTAAAGCTACTACCAAGGATTGGAATGCAGACCAAGGCCACTGCTAGAACTTGTGTATCACACTGGGGGTTGCAGAAAGTGAAAGGCTGCAACCTCAGGGTGGAGCAGACAGGACAGGAGACCCCAAACTGCCCTAGGAGGTATTGCATCCTATATATATATGTCATATTCAGTGTAAAGTTGAGGGATCTGAAGGGTCTCATCCTCTTCTTTTTGGGGGCTTTCTCTCTTTGCCTTCTTGGACCACTTTGCCAGCTTTTGTTAGACTTGGCTCGGGTTCTCTTTTGGTTTCTTTTTCAGAACAGGAGACACAGAGAACATTTTTCTGATGACCATGAGTCAACAATGTGCCCTTGCAGCCAGGAAGGCCAATGGCATCCTGGGATACATTAAGAAAAGTGTGACCATCAAGGTCAAAGTAGGTTCTCCTCACCTTCTACTCTGCGTTGGTGAGGCCCCCACCTGGAATACTGTGTCCAGTTTTGGGCACTCCAGTTCAAGAAGGACAAAGAGCTACTGGAGAGAGTCCAGAACAGGACCACCAAGATGATTAAGGGAGTGGAGCATCTCCCTTCTAAGGAGAGGCTGAGACAGCTGGGGCTCTTTAGTCTGGAGAAGAGGAGACTGAGGGGGCACCTCATCAAAGTCTATAAATATGTTAAGGGTGAGTGTAGAGAGGATGGAGACAGATTATTCTGGCTATTGTCCTATGACAGGACAAGAGACGATTGGAGTAAGTTGGAGCACAAGAGGTTTAGGGTAAACACAAGGGAGAACTTTTTCACAGTGAGGGTGACAGAGCACTGGAATGGGCTGCCCAGGGAGGTTGTGAAGTCTCCTTCTCTGAAGACATTCAAGATCTGCCTCGATGTGTTCTTGTGTGACTTGGTCTCGGTGATCCTCCTCTGTCAGGGGTGTTGGACTAGATGATCTTCTAGGTCCCTTCCAACCCCTAACATTTTATGATTCTATGATTCTATGAACATCCAAGGAGGACTCTGTGGTCTCTGATCAGTGTGTTCCTGAATCCAGTACCAGAATCCAGCTCCGGAACACAGCTCCCATCTGCTACAGGACCCAGTCTTGGGCTCTCCCAGTGCATGCTCCACAGCATCAGTGACCGTGACGTAATTACCATTGTGGGGGGATTGGGTTTGATACTGGTTTTATAGAAATTTGTATATATTATATTTCTATTACTATTATTATTCATTTTCATTAAAGCTGTTCTAGTTTCCTTTTCTAATCAGGAAGTCTCTCTCCCTTATTCCCTTTCTATTTGCTTTGAGGAGGGAGGGGGCTTAACAGAGACCATCTGTTTAAGGTCTATGGGGTTGCCCTTACCCTAAACCGTGACACCAGACTCTGAGATTACTATGCTCATGTACAGAGTAGGAAGATGAGAGTGAATATTTACTTCCTTTATGTTGAAGTCTCTGTTTTCTTCCATTGCATCAGTCATGTTTTTCTCTTACACCATGCAAAGCAGTGGAAAGAAAACATCCCTGAACTTGTACAGTTTTCTTTATGGCTGAGGCTGAAACATGACAAGCTATGGGCAATCTGAAACTTCCACTTGAATAACAAATATCCTTTTCAACAGTTGCTGAGTATCAGATGGCAGACTGAAAAATTAATTAACATTTCATTATTTATCAAGGACATTAATACAGCTTCTTTTCAAGTAAAGGAACTCAACATAATGATTTGTACAAAATATTGCCTTTCTAGCTCATGTGACGAGACAACAGTCTGTCTCCATGAGTTATTTGGTAACTAAATAATGATGTAATTGAATTATCTCAAAAGGAAAAAAAACAAAACAAAAAACAACAACAACAAAAAAATGAAATAGTATATATCTATACAAATTCTTCCATCTGGAGTGTCACGGATTACATTGTACCAATGAACTAATGCAGAAGTTGAAAAAAAAAAAATTGCCACTGAAGAAACTAGAAGTATGCCCTGGACATCAAAGTAAATATCTGGTTCTGTTGAAAATATCTGGGAAAAAATGATACAATTCTTACTGTAACATCTCATTCAATTGTCATCAATATAATAACTTATGTAACTCCATTAATAGTAAGCAAGAGTGCTTTATTTTTAACAGAACATCTGTGAGCTTTAGCAAGAATACTTTCATTATGGTTTCAGGAAAATCTGTTTTAAGTGTTAATAAGATAACAAGTTTAATTGATAAAATCAACCTAGAGGGGACTACTTAAAAAAAACCCCAAAACAAACAAAAAAGAAAATGACACACACACACAGAGTGTCATTAAAAATAACTTGCATTTATCTTT
Organism: Corythornis vintsioides; assembly: GCA_025447755.1. Classification (NCBI taxonomy): domain Eukaryota; kingdom Metazoa; phylum Chordata; class Aves; order Coraciiformes; family Alcedinidae; genus Corythornis; species Corythornis vintsioides. The sequence goes on along the minus strand of JAOEGS010013138.1, from coordinate 40,778 downwards.
AACTATTACAATGAAAATTGTATGTATATCCATTTTTAAGTGAAACTTTTCAAAGAAAGCATCAGTAAACTTTACTTTTCAGTTAATCAGAAAGATCAGTGAAACTGCTCCTATGATCAACTGAACTAAAACTCCTTGTAAATTTACAATTGTTAAATACAAAATAAGAGATCAAAGATATAATCTCTTTCCCACTCCTAAGGAATATCAAGTTGCAAGTCAAACTTAAAATACATAAAAAGTGATAGTTTTGATTCTTTGAAATGCATAATGCATTATAGAGCTGTCCAAAGCTCACATTTAGTAAAAATAAAGGAACAAGACGAAAGGGATTCTAAATCATGTGACTTTCATAATCCTGGAACCACTATATAACAGACGAATTCATGTATTAGATGAGGGAAGTGTAAGGTCATCTTACTCTTCACTAGTCCTGGAAGACTTTAATACTGGATGAATTTTAGCAGAAAGTTTGACTGGCATTTTTACTCTTTCTAAAATCTTTCAAGGTGTGAGGTTATACTGCACTAAACTCTGGGGGAAGACAAAACAAAACATAACAAAACAAAACAACAAACCCAAAAGATTGTTCCGTTTAAGGTTACTTTGCATTGCTTCAGAGAAGGTAAGAACCTATATAGCATGAATAGCCTAAAAGAAAGCTAAAGTATAAGTTGTTATGTCTGTGGTAATACACCTCTAAACATTTTCAGATTGACAGGGATGGGTGTGTGCTTGTTTTGATCTCGTTCAAGCTAATTCCTGAGGGCGTACATGTCCTTCCCTGTTGCTCCTCCTCAACAAATATACTCCAGTTTTGATTAAAAAGAAATCTTGTGTATGGGTAAATATAGATGTGTGGTGGGCTCCACCAAGGTACAATTGTAGGCAATACATATCCTGAAACTTAAGGACATGCCACATCACATCCCTATGAGTCCTCTGCTGATGTGAGTAAAGGCAAGGCAAGTAATCTGAACTTCAAATTCACATGAGATTAATTCCTCATCTTTGTGCAATGAACACTATCTTGTTATTGTTTCCTTTATGAAGAATGGGGAGGAGAGAGAATGCCACTTAGTGCCCTCCTACACGCACAAAATATAGTGACCTGAAAGTGTATGTTGTCAACATAAACATGTCTTTGGGAAGTATGAATCACAGAATCATAGAACGTTAGGGGTTGGAATGGACCTAGAAGATCATCTAGTCCAACTCCCCTGTCAGAGCAGGATCACCTAGATTAAGTCACACAGGAACAGATCCAGGTGGGTCCTGAATGTCTCCAGAGATGGAGACTTCACAGCCTCCCTGGGCAGCCCATTCCAGAGTTCTGTCACCCTCACTGTGAAAAAGTTCGGTATACATGAAAAAAACCCAAACAAACAAACAAGAAACAAAACATGGGTTTATGAGAAACTTTAAGTATTGCAGTTATTACTTTTTTATATTTTTATTTTCTCAAAGTTATGATCCATGATTAATTGTTTAGCCTGTTTAATTGTCTATAAGGGAGGTAAAATACAGCATGTGACAGCCAAAAAAACTTGCTTGTAGTCAAAAGGAAAGTAGCCCCACAGTGAAACATAAGTTTACTTGCAGCACAATGTAATGTGACTTGGAGCCAAGAAGTTTCAGAAAGATGTAGATTGAATATAGTATCAGCAGTTGTTTTAAACATACATAAACAAATAAAAGAGCAATTTTCCCCATAGATAAGAATAGTATTAAAAATAAATTTTCACTAGATTAATTTCCCATTAATTTGTCCTTAGTAGTATTCTTAGCATAGGTTGAACACTATACCTGACTGCTCTCAGATAGTTCAAAGTGAGTGCTCTCAAAAAAGAGGTAGAATAACTGTAAAAAATAATCCTCATCATTGTTAATTGAAACTTTAAAAGTGTAAAAAAATATTTAAAACTGTCTATGGTTATAGAATTAAAATTATTTGTTGACATGCAATTATGACTACCTTTCAGATACAGTTATAGCTATTAATTTAATTCCAGTTGCTCTTAACTAAATTCAGTTCATATGGCAACTGGCACAGGAAACAGTGATAGACAAAAATTGCTTGAAGTAATGTGGTTTAGTGAGTTCTTTCTTCTATGTCTATGTGTGCCCTGAACATAGAATTGGACACAGCAAATTGATTTATTGGTTTATTCAAAGAAAATAATGATACTCAGAACCTGGCAGAATAATGCTTTTCTTCCAAATACTGTGTAAAAAATGTATAATTATTCTTAATTAAAATGAAATCCAAACTGTAATGCAAACATTATAGATACTGATATTACTAAAAAAGGAACAAAAGTTGTTTTGATAGAGTGGATAAAGGAAATATGAGAAATATGTTTGGAACCATATTTCTTTAGTTCTTTTATCTTTTTCCCACAGAATATTTCAATATCTAAGGTTATAATGCAGACATGGAACATATGGGTGCATTGATAGTAGCTTTGATTCAAGAATTATAATTCTATTACAGTATGTCATATAAGCACATATGTATAGTTTTTAATGGACTTATGATTAAAGTTTATTTGATACTTGTTTTGAAGTAGATATAGCAGATCAACACTTGCTATAAAACTTCACACAATAGAAGACTAGTAGCATTAAAGACAGACAAAAGAAGGGAAAATCAATCACCAGGCTCAATAAGATAAAAAGAATGACAAGTATAATAATCAGGAACAGAATGATAAATCAAGCAGAATGCAGAACATCAAAAATGCTAAAGCTTTTATGACCTTGACATATTTCTTTGGATAGTTTCACAAAGAGATATTTACAGTAAAATGCAAATTACTGTAAAAAGATGCAACGTAAGCATTTCTTACAAATGCATAGCTAAATAGTTTCTAGTAGCTGCTGGAAGCAGAAATAAAATCTCCCATTTTAACACTTGATGAGGAATAACGATCATGGAATTTTTCATATTGTATGACGCTGTAGTCAAAGACCATGTTCAGATGAAATAACAATTTTAAAGTCACGTGAATTAATTCAGTAACTGTATTTTACAGTGATATTTGGCACAGACATATCTACATGCATATGCACAAATACAAAAGAAAAAGATTAATGTCCATGTATTTAATGTGCAACTAATTACTTAAGAGTTCAACCTTCTTAAATGTAATTTTTTTTTTCTGAAATGTTGAAGCTCAGTTAATATTTTTTTTTATTTCTTTTGTGTCCAGCAGACAGAGATTGATTACCTTTGTGAGCACTGGAATGCACTGCACTGTTGGCATAGTTCCTGACCTAGTCTGACTTACCAAGCAGCATGCTCAGAAACAAGATCAAGGCATACTCAGACTGGACAATTCCAAACTCACAGTTTGAATGCCACTACCTCTGTCTAGGAATAGAATAATTCACCTGCTTAAGCATAGTTTTAACTACCTCTGGGGCCACAGAATGATCATTGTTTTTTTTTTATAGACCAGAGAGACTCAGGAATACTGGAAAACACTGACTCAGTTTTATGACTTCCAATATTATACCTAGTTACTTTGTGTTAATGCATTGTCAAACTAACACATACATAATTTGTATATAATTCCTATAATAAAATTCTATCCTATAATAAAATCTGTGTTCAAAGCTGTTGTGATTTAGGGAAAAAAAAAATAATTATTGTAATAAAAGCTTTATAGTTTGATTTGATGATTCCATGAGTGTTAGCAGTTTAATAATATTCCACTATCTCTTGTTTTGCTTATTTTAGTTATGATCCCTTTGGAAAAAGATCACATTTAATCATACTAAATCATTTATACTATATCAATATATTATACTAGATCATTTCCAGTTTATGTTGTTGCTTGCAATCACTACCACCATACAATAGATACATATGTATTTTTGAGAGTTGTGAAGTGTAAAATATATATCCTCTTATACTCCTAACACTTAAATTCTAATTTACATAGGTATATGAAGTATTTACAGTGATTTCTCCTCAAAATCAGAATTTAGGAAATCTGATGATGTCATACATAGAGGAACACAGGTGAAATAAACGATCTGGTATTAATTTAAAGGTTTGATAACAAAAGCACAAAAAGGACAAGGAAAATAGACAGGCAGCATGAAAATGCTGAGGACCTTCAAGAGAAATATATGTAGTCCAGAAGTCTATTTGTCTGTTTTGAGTGATATTGACAGCAGGTCAACTTGGACAAACTCATACATTTTTACAAGGTTGATATTCAATTGAATTTAGCTTATGCAAAAAGTTTTTTGGTGCTATACTTGCTGATACTATCATATTCCTTTCCTTCTTTCACTATTGCTTAAAGAATGGCGAAGAATCTGTCCAAGGGCATATTTTTATTCATAGTCACTGTCAGAGAACCTGCAAAGCACAAAGGCACTGAAAAAGCTCATAGAATAGATGAAGAAAAGAAGCTATTTAACAGATGATAAAAGCAGAGAATCACTGTAAGTCAGAAATATAAATCACTAGTTTGTAACCATAAAAGACTTCATGCTTTGGTCTAACAAGAAAGAAGTGTTAGTTCTATGGAAGTAGCAAGGTAAGTTTTATAAAATGTTTTTTGGAGAAAGATGAGGCACCAAGGGTTGTACTCCAGCAAGAATCCGTGACACATACCAGTCTACAGTTACAGGAGCCTATAAAACAGAATGTAATATACATAACATGATTTTCTTCACAGAGGACATCAAACATGATCAAATGCAGCAAATGTTGTAGCACTCAGTTTAGTGAATAAGTGGTGACTGACTTCCAACATCTGAAGACAATCACAGAGACTCCACCAAAACTACATTTGTTATTCTTCAATGCTATGTGCGAATATTTCCACAATAGGCTGTTTCCACTACTTTTTCACATTCAGTACCCTGCAGTTTCAATATATTTTCTGACTTAATCTATTGTGTAGTTCGAATGTGGCTGATATTTAGAAACAGATCTAAAATATGGGCAGTGAGAGATTATAAGTTGCAGTCCATTATAAATCTTCCTTTTCAGATATTTACAAAAAAAGTAAAAAGGCTAAAGCAGAAAAACACAATTAATGCCATGAATTAGAGGCATTTTATAATTGTTTATGTAGTTTGTGCTTCATTTATTCAAGCAGTCAGTTCACATAGCTTGAAAATTTGTTACTGAAAATTGTATGCAAGTTTAGTCTACATTCTTTTTTTTTTTTATTCTACTTGTATAAGGGTGACATTTTGAAATTACCGTTTTACTTGATACATAGACCCAAAGTGTCCCAGTGAACACAAAAGATTATTTCATTATTCTTAGTACAATATCCAAACCCACAGAAAGATAGCAAAGACAATAAAGAACATTTTTTTTCCATAACATTTAATCTATAGTTTATCTTCTGTTGTTAAAATGCTACATACTGTGTTTTTTTCAGCCCAATCCTTGTTTTTCATGCACCTCGATAATTTTAACTTATTTTTAAGCAAGAAACTAATTTGAAGGCATGAAATATCTCTCCCTTACTTTTATTATTAATAAAAATTGGGAGATTTACCTGTCTTGATGAGACAGGAAGCTTCTTCTTGTTTTTAAATGTAGAATGCATTTATTCAGCCATTTATTCTAGTATTTTTACCCTATATCCCAGCAGCTTTTAAATTAAATTCTTTTATTGAATAAGATTAAAAAAAAATAAGACGACATGAAGTATTTATGAAGATCATTATTTTCCGTACTTAATATAAAGTAGAAGTTGAAGTACTACATCTAAGGCTGAAGAAGTGCTGAAATAACTAATTTTACTCTCTCAGAATTAGTTATTATGAATACATCTTATAAAGAGGATACTTTTTTCTTCTCTCCCAGATTACAAGATCAGAGGTTTCAATATTTATTTGTTTCTTTGTTTACTTATAAATGATCTTTCTCTTTCTGTATATCTACCAAAAGAAGAATTTGTTGTGTTTTTTTTTATTTATTATTTTGTTGGTGGTGGTGGTGTTTGGTTGGTTGGTTGGTTTTTTTTGTTTGATTGGTTTTTTTGCTTGCTTGCTTATTTATTTCAGTTTGGGGGTTTTTACGGTTTTAGTTTGGTTTGATTTTCTTTCTTTTTTGGATATATCTCAATTTATTTTTGTTGCTATCATTTCCAGATTTACACTTTCTAGAAAAAATTATTTAAGAAAACTGAAGGTACACCATGCCCAAATGACTTAAAATCTGATTTGAAGGGGGCTTTTCTTTGTTTATTTTTTAACTAAGAAAAAACTTTAATACAGCATTCATAAAATTTTCACTTTTTCTCTTTAATATTCTGTGCAGAATGTGATTTTTTTAAAAATTATTTTAAACTGTACTTTGCAGCACATTATAGGGAATGAAATTAAAATTCAGGGTGTATCTCATCAAGAACAGAATGAAAGGGGACTGTCTTAATTGTATTTGTTGATTGGTTTCAGTAAACCATTCATTAACATTGATTAAAAAAATAATAAAATTGTAGATCTAACTCTACAAGATCAAATATATGTTATTGTATGCAATAAATTATTTAATAATTGAAATGCATATATTTATACTAGACAATTCAGAAGTCCTAATTAAAAAAAAAAAAGTAATATAAATTACATGTTAACTGTTCTCTATTTAACTATAGACTAATGTCAATAATAATTCTTAATGTCATAATTTATGCATGATCCTTCCTTTATCTTTAATTTTTAACCTCAGGTGTTTTTCAGCCATTGTCAAATGGAAAGAAAATTACTAATTCAGAAAGTTTGAAATGCACCTTATGGTGGAGGCTTATTTATATACATCTTACACCTTATTTTGAAGGTAGGATGAATGAGACCATGCGTTATCTCAGCATAGAAACTAATTTTACCACAGCAAAAGCTCAGCTGTTGCAAAAGATACTGAGTACTCTGTGAACTGAGAAAAAAAATCCACTCAGAGTTCATGTACAGAACAATGTTAACCGTTTTGTTTCTGAGTTTAAAATCACATTTCTTTCATTATTGATAGATTTTAGCAGAAGTGCTTATCACTCCCTGATTTTTTTTATTATTTTTTTTTTTAATAGAAGTGAGGCCACAAAATTAATCAGTCCCATCTGCATGCACAAAAGACATGACACACGGAACAAAAAACGTCTGAAACAAAACTATGCTTCCTTTCACAAGCAATAGGGGAAATTAATGTCATCACTAAGCTGAAGACATAAAGAGATTCAAAATGAAAAATCCTTTGAAAGCTTCCAACAAGATTCCTATAATCAGCTGGAAGATAAGTAATGATCAAAGCCCTTTAAAATGATATTGCTCACCCTATTAGAACTGCTTAAATGTACCCTACCATTCATCAGAAATTATACAAGATTACTGCAGAAACTATGCCATTGTTTCAGCAAGAAGCCCAGATGTTTTAAGTGTAGACTTCACAACTCACATAAGGTTAAAAGCCAAGACTAAAAAAAGAAGCCAAACAAAACAAAAGCATAACATCCCCCTCCCAAACCAGCTGCAGTTATAATCCTTAATTATCACTAATGTAACACTTCATAGGTGCTCAATTGCTCTGACAAATCACTCCATAGTGAAGTTGAGTCATGGGAGGAGAATGAAATATAATGCCTTTCCCAATCAAGATATAATAGGATTTCAGTTGTTTGGTTTTAATTTCTTAAGTAAAGATGATATAAATCTGTTGTTTATTTCTTTTCTCCTGAAGAGCCTCTCTTCTATTATTAAAAGTCATCTCAGCTACACCGTGGTTGGTGAAAAAAGCCCTGTTCTGCATACTTCATTACCAATATTACCCTATGAAATAGACCCAGGGACTTTATATACAGCAGTATTAAGTTAGGATCTGAAAACATTTCTAACTAGAAATCCAGAACAATGTATATTTGACAGTTCTACTAAACATTTGATATTTCTTATCTGATACACTGTGTGCTTTTAATCGCAATATTGTTATTGCTTTTGTCGATAACAATTTGAACAGGTCACCTTGTCTCCTCCTTCAAACATTCAGAGGTAGTTCACATGGCATAGTTTATTAGCATTACTTGTAGAAGGAGGAAGTTTGTGATGTTTCTGAAATTGCTTGGTGCAAGATGTTTCAAAAGGAATATCAACCTTTAGTATCTGCAGTGTGTAAATTCAATTTTGTTGTCATATATATTTACTTAGATTTACAGACACACAAGTATATGACACCTATACTATGCTTCCAGTATGCTTACCAATATAACTGCATTGCAAAAGTCTGTATGAATTCAAAACAGCAGTATACTCCCCTCAAATACTCATTCCCAAATAAGACAGACACTACATAAATCAAATCAACATATCTCCATTTTGTTTATATCCCAAATATGTTGCATACTGTATCATAACCAATTTTTTTTGTTATTCTGAAATGTTCTTCAACAGTTTTGAAACAGCAATCCCTAGTACCATGTCTTGAAACCCATGGAAATTTGATCACCTTCACATCACATCCAAACAAAAAAAACAGGCAACTACTGCAAGTCGTGAATGAAATGGAAGAGAAGAGAAGAGAAGAGAAGAGAAGAGAAGAGAAGAGAAGAGAAGAGAAGAGAAGAGAAGAGAAGAGAAGAGGAGAAGAGGAGAAGAGGAGAAGAGGAGAAGAGGAGAAGAGAAGAGGAGTCATAGAATGGCTTAGGCTAGAAGGGACCTTAGAGATCATCTAATCCAACCTCTTTGCCGTGAGCAGGGACACCTCTCAACTAGACTAAGTTGCTTAAGAAGCAATCTCATGAAGTTCAATATGGACAAGTGTAGTGTTGTGCATCTGGAGACAACACGAGGCACCTGTGTGGCATGCCCTAGGTGATCCTTCTTTGGTAGAGGGATTGGACTTGATGGTCTTTCAATACCTCACATTCTATTATTCTAAGACCTCAGCCAGCCTGGCCTTGAACACATTCAGGGAGGGGGAATTCACAAACTCCCTGGGCAATCTGTTCCACAGTCGCACCACCCTTATATTGAATAACTTTTTCTTAAGGTCCAATCTAATCTAATTTTCCCTCAGTTTAAAACCCTTTCCCCTTGTCCTATCCCTAGACACTCTTGTGAAGAGCCCCTCCAACCTTCAGGTATTGGAAGGCTGTTATAAGGTTACCCCAGAATCTTCTTCAGGCTGAACAATCCCAGGTCCCTCAGCGTATCCTTGTAGTAGGGGTGCTCCAGTCATTGGATCATCTTTGTGGCCTTCCTTTATGGATGTATTTCATCAGGTCCCATGGACTTGCGCACCTTCAGGTTCTCCAGGTGTTCCTGGACATGATCTGCTCCTACCCTGGATAATTCTTCACTCTCCTAGACCCAGTAAATGACCTGTGTGGGTGGTGTGGCAAGTGTAGACAATTGCAATGGCTGCCAAAGCAGGACAAAAACAGCAGGAACTCAGTTTCATTGAAGCTTCTTGCACAGTCTTTACCAGAAATGAGTAACTAGACATGAGACACTCTACCTTGTTAAGAGATAACTTTCCAAACAGAAAATAAATTTCTTTTACAGCAACCAATTAATTTATAATTTTAAAACAAAAGACTTTAAGAAGAAAGGACTAAGTATTTTCTTAATCATTTCAGAAACCAGGAAGAATGAGTGAAGTCTCA
>JAOEGS010013138.1:20327-31049 GCA_025447755.1 Corythornis vintsioides | reverse complement strand
AATATAAATAAAATATATTTTGAATTCCTAATTTTTATATTTGTAAACAGGAAAAAAACCCCAGACCACAACTGCTTGAAAAACTTCACAATGTGAAATGTAGAATATGCCAGTGTGGCAATTTCTTAGAGCTTTACACTACAGAGGGTCCCAATAGACTGAGTAAGATAATTGGGCAAGTCATTTGCAAGGTGAGGGGGAAGGAGTTTGTGACTTAACCACTTCCTTGACCATCTATTTAAGAACAATAATAATAACCCTTCACATCTCTCCTCTTAAACTGCAAAGGACATGTGTTAAAGATTTGCTGAAATGTGAGAGTACTCCAAGCCTAATTTAGCCGGAGTAAATCTAAGGTGGCCTTCTGGCTTTAATGGTTATACACCGTGTGTGAATTTGGCTACTGAATGGGATTTCACACTTTCTGTTTGGCCTTATTTTAGGCATCTAGCATTGGCACAACTCAGGAGATCTGTGGTTAGGAATTGATAGTATATCAAATTATACTTCAAAGTGTAATGCAATCTCCTTAGATTCACTTGTCTTTCTAGACATTCTTATAGAAGTAACTAATTTTAGGGTATTAATAGTTTACTGTTAGTTCTGTATTTAATTCAACAAAAGCATTTTATGTTTAAAGACATATCATTGAAAAATATTGGAGTTGTATATTTGCCTGTGAGTTACAGTAATGGCTGAGGTAGAAAACTAAACAATCCTTAAGCTTTCCAGTAAGTGTTAGTTGTGTTTAACTTTCAGTGAATTGTACTTAGGCACGCTGCTTCTCATGTGAGGATTGAAATTAGTAATAAGCTTAAGTGTTATATTTCCTGCTAAAATTATTAAGTAAGTCATACGTTCAGCTGCACATTACTTAAAATGATGGAGCATGAAGGCACATCTAAATGAAGGACAGTATCTAATTTATTTTCCCCTTGCCCTGCCCTGATCTTGATCCACATGGGATAAAGGTGTTCAAAAGTTCAGCACTGTTTCCCACATAATTCTCAAAAAATATCTGGCTGCCCTAGGCCTGAACAGGCATATAATCTGCTGGGTAAAATGCTGGCTGGATGGCTGGGCCAAAAGACTGGTGGTGAACAGAATTAAATCCAGTTGGTGGCCAGCCACAAGTGGAATTCCTCAGGGCTCAGTATTGGGACAGCTTCTGTTTAACATCTTTAACAATGATCTTGATGAGGAGTTTACCCTCAGCAAATTTTCAGATGACACCAAGTTGGATTGGAGACCTGATATCCTTGAGAGTAGGGAGGCTCTACAGAGGGACTTAGACAGAATGGATCAATGGGTTAAGGTAATTTGCATGAGTTTCAACAAGGTCAAGTGCTATGTCCTATACTTGGGCCACAAGAACCCTATGCAATGATACAGGTTTGAGGAAGAGTGGGTGGAAAGCTGCTGGGCAGAAGGGAACCCCAGGGTACTGATTGACAGGTGGCTGAATATGAAACAGCAGTGTTCACAGGTGGCCAAGAAGGCTAATAACATTATGACTTGTATGAGAAATCATGTGGTCAGCAGGACAGGGGAGGTGAATATCCCTCTATACATTGATGAGGCCACACTTCAAGCACTGTGTTAAGCTTTGGACACATCAGTACAAGAAAGTCATTGAGATGCTGGAATGAATCCAGAGAAGAGCAACTAAGATGGTGAAGGGCCTGGTGAACAAGTCTTATGAGGAGCAGCTGAGGGAAATGAGGCTATTAAGTCTGAAGAAAATGAGGCTGAAGGGAAATCTCATCACTCTGTACAACCACCTGAAAGGGTGTTGTAGAGAGGTAAGCACCTTGCTCTTCTCACAAGTAACTAGTGACAGAACAAGAGGGAACAGCCTCAAGCTGCACCAGGGCAGATTTAAGCTACACATTAGGACACATTTTTTTCACTGAAGGGGTTGTTAGGCATTGGAACAGGCTGTCCAGGGAGGTGGTTGAGTCACGATCCCTGGATGTGCTTTAAAGCCGTATAGTTGTGGTGCCTGGGGATATAGCTTAGTGGTGGGTTTGGTGGAGTAGGCTTAATGGTTGGTCTTGATGATCTTAAAGGTCTTTTCCAACCTAGATGTTTCTATGATTCTATGACCCTATGATTCTATGCAATCCTACTGTTGTATTGCACTAACAATTTTAGATGTTTTTAAAGTATGTTGTGAAGTGATTACAAAGACTCTCAGAATAGTAATTACCACTCCCTGTCTCATTAGGCTATTTTCCATAACCACCTAGATTAAGCAGATTGTGGCTCAGATATCATGCATCTCTCTATTTTTTGGTAGTTTAGGGGTTTTTTTTAAAGTGCAAGTAACATCTGTCCTTTTCAATCTCTTCACAGCATCCAACCACTCCGACAGATGTTTCCAAAACCGTACTGTCTGCTAACATTTAAAGGAATACAGTATTTGCATAAACACTGGGAAATCCAATCTTAGTACTTTCCATACTGTTTTAATTTTTTTAAATCAACATTTTTTGTTCTATACCCATCATTTTGTTTTACTCCTCATAAAGAAGATATTGTGTGCACACATCTGTTAAATCTGGGCTGCATTTATTACAGTTCTGCTCTTCCAGAAACAGGAAGGATTAATTACCACAGACCGGCTCTAGAAGCACCCCCGTGTTTCTTAAAGCACAAAATTAATTCAGAGTTGACAAAACTCTTTCAGACACAACCTGCTTCCTGCTGATGGCACTTTATTAGCATATTCTTCCCAGAAAAAAAAAGCCTCATAGACCCTTTTTACCTCTCCTCAGAGTTCAATTTGTAAAGCACTGAGTGACAGGCAGCAAAATGGCTTGAATATATCTACGGCAAGTTGCCAAATCCTCACGATAGAAGCACTTTGGAGCCTTTGTTCTGAGTACATTAAAGTCACAGAAGGTCCATGTACTGTAGACAGTACAGGGCAGGCAGGATGTTCACAGTAAGACAAAACAGCAGGTGATAAATGACATTAAATAACAGTGAGAATTTACCACAGACTAAATTAACTACTGGAGTGAAATGTTCTCAGCTCTAAGGCTATATTAACAGTGAATTTATAATCAGGTGATTATAATTCTTTTTAGTGTTCAAGGAAGTCTATATGTAAAAATGATCAAGACAGCTCTATTTAACTCCAGACACAAGCTGCTGGAACGGGCTCTAAAAATGCTAGAGAATAACTCTGCTTTCTACCCTTGTTGAGTATTTTATACAGTAAGCACTTAAAAGTGAATTTGATTGTTGGGTACCTGACACGCTCCATTTCATGAAAAATTAGAGTCATGCTAAGTTGTTCCTAGATGATCAAATTCTTAAAAAGAGGATTCTGTCATTTCAATGGAAGAAACTTGCAAATGAGAATTTACTCATTCTAAGGTGGAGGAAAAAATGAATCACTGCATTTATATAAATTCTTATTGACCTTTATATTTTATAGGTCAATATACTTTGAATATTATTATCATTTAATTAAGTGTATCACCTATTATTGCACAATCTCCTGATTCTGTCTGGATATTATTTTGATATCAGAAAATAAATTTGTATTTATTAAAAATAAAAATCAGATTCCTAAGAAAAAAAAAAATTTTTATATTTCTGTATTTAATTAATATGTTACTTGTTACTTTTCATTTGTCTAGTGCTCTTTCCTCTACATAGAAAGATAATTTTTCAAGATTCAATAGAGGCTTCTTTTTTACCCTGTTTCATTTGCCTAGATTTGACACAGCTTCTCTGGAACATCTGGCAGAATCTGCACAATTTTTTCTAAGAAAAGAATACGGCTAAAGATAGAAAAACAACACAAGCAATATTTGAAGATCAAAACAAGTAGAGAAAAACAAAGTAAATGCAACAGTCAATGAAACACTAGGTAAGAGAAGTTTGAAGAAGGATCTAAATACTGTATACTAAGATTTGATGTTATTTCCACTTAAAATACACCTTTTTTAATACATAGGAATCCTATGCTTACTGCTGTGGGTGTCTATTAAGACACACAGGAGAAAGGAACATAATCATTAAAAAAACCCCAAAAATATTTTATATTAAATTAGGCTAGTTTAAAAAGCTTAATCTGATCTAGTGGCCTCATATGCAAGGATTTAAACCTAACCAGTGTCACCATATTCTGCTAGCTGAATGAACACAAGCCTTAGTGGATCAGTTTCTCGGAGGAGTTCATACATTCTTGTGAGGAGGAAAGATTTCAGAGCCAGGTGGAAACCCATTCTGCAAATACTTAAAACATTTGTTTATTCAAAATTTATAGTCTATTATTATAGTTATAGCCTATAAATATATTCAAAGGTTATATATATCTTGATTTGTGAGCTTGACTCTACTACCAACATCACTCAATAGGTATCAACAGCACTTTGTGAGTGTATAACTGAAAATTAGTTCTTTAACATAGTTATTCAGTATATGATATTATTACAATACAATGCAAACAGTTTATTCTCATTGTGATGTCCACTAGGCTTGATAGAACAGAATCAAGAGCCATAGGAAACATACAGTATCTTGTTCTCGTCTGTTCCACACACTACTTTTCAAAATTTTTGTAAATACAGGTAAAACTTACAATAGACTGCTTGTGTACTATGTTGAGGAAAAATAAATAAAAACTATAAAAGCAGCTTTGATAGCTATACCATATGATGTTCACCATGGACTTGTCATCTTTCAAGGAAAATAACAACAACAACAAAAAGGGTTCCTATGATTACTCCAGAAGTTAGATAAAGAAACAAATTATTTTCTTCAGAACTTTTATTATAACTACATGGTATCTATTTGTATTCTGGATAACAAAGATCTTAAAAATGTGTTGTCTTACTAAGACTGGCCAATGAGTAGAATGGATACTTTATTAATTTTGTTTTTTACTCTTTTCAACGCATACAATTCAATGGAAAAATAGCAATAAAGGTTTCATTCTAGGAAAAAAAAATAGGAAAAATCTATATCAGAGATGATGTGTTTGTAAGCATTAGCGAATTCTTCAACACAGAAAAAATGTACTCACACATATTCCTGAGGAGTGTACTGGATCCAGCTGCCAAACACATCATAGTGAGTTAGATCATGATTTTCATTTTGATGCTTCACTATAACACCAGATCTTGTCAAGTGTTCTGTTTTTTAAAAATGCATTCTGAATGCCAGCTAATATTACAAGTGCTTTTTTTTCTTAATTAAAATACTTAAAATGTAACTGCCTAAGATTCATATTCAGACAGTGATTTAAGCTCATAAAGCTGTATTTAGAGCATTAAGATGTTGAAATTGTATTGTTATTGAAAGCAATGGAAAATTAGAAGTAACAATGTAAAAAGTATAACTTGATTGAATATTTTGTCTTCTTTATTTAACTATTTTAACCAAGGGCTATCCTGGTATTCACACAACAGAGTCTTTATGAATTTTCACATTTCTATTCTTAATGATTCTGGATTCTCAGATTTCATCTTACAATATCATCATAATAATCCATAGTTTCACCTTTCAGGTGGAGCAGCATTATCAGTAAGTGATCAGCAGCCACAGATAAAAAATTATTCTAAATATTGTTTTCTTGACTCCTCCACTTTTCTGATCTAAAACAGCAACAAGGAATTGTAAGAGGGAGAAAGTCTCTTTCCTTTGCAGAGGATAAACTTGAGACTATAGGCCTTTTAAAACATTATTGGTCAATCACTATTTTTGGATCATCTTGGCCTTTTATATGGTTGGCAGGTAGTTTCCTGTCTTTATTCTGTCATTATTTATACAATGGGCTTCCACAGCTGCTTCAATGAAAGAACACCACTAATAAAAAACATGCACAAAATATGTGAGCTTTCTATCTGTGCCTTAGAATCCACATGGACTTTAGTCTTGGCTTCTCCATCAAAAGGTCATATTACACTACAAGTCTTTCAACATTTGCTCCATGGAAAGGTCTTTTGTATTTCTGTTCTTGTTGTTATTACTAGGGTGATTTCTCTTGGTTTGTTTGTTTTTAAGTCCCTATACTTACTACATTAAGAAAAATATGTCTATGATGCAGCTCTCACCAGAGATAGCACTGCACCCTGTGCCTCACAGTAAAGCAAAGGTATGTAAATTGGCATCAGCAGTTTGCTGTCTCTCCTCTGAAGAGTTTGGACCACAAAACATATTTTTATTTTCTAGAAGATATACTTAACGGAGGACAAGAAAGCTACAAAAATATATAATCCCTAATTCCATGCTGATTCTTTGTGTTAGAAGCGAAACTTTTGTATTTGCAAAAGTCAAAAGACATTTCAAATATTAGGTGTTGCCGCAATCTTTAAAAATAAAATAATGGAATTTTGATTCTGGATATTTGCCACTGATTTCTTATAAAATAGTCAGATGTCATTCAAAATGCAGGGCAGCTTTCTGCAAGTATTAAACATGTATCTAAAAGCAGACAGCAAAATTTATCACATATTATTTTCAATGGACTTCTCACTTTGTTAAAGAGTTGAAAACATCTCATTTAAAACTCTTTTGGGAACATTAATTATGTTTTTTATACTTACAATTTGTCAATTTTCCCCTGAATATATAGCAGCTAATTTAAATTTCTTACATACTTTAGATGGCTGTTCCTCTGAAGTAATGCACAAGCCATAGCCCTAATATGCAGCAGTGGGTAAATATATAGACCATGTAGAGTGTACTTCTGCTACCTGTCTCTCACAATGGTACATGCTTGGGAATTTGAAAACTAATTTTGCTTGGCTCAGAACTCAATGTCTGCTACAGTTCTTTCAATTTCTAATGTTAAAAGTCTGACAAATGCTGTGTTTGATGACTCTGCACTACTTGCGACATGCTTCTTACACAAGGAAAGGATTTGACATTGCATTTTTTTTTTCAACATAAAAGCAATTTTAAATTACAAAAAAAGAAGCCAGGAATTAAACCATTTTGTAATTTAGTATCTGGATGCCTGCAGCAAATACTATGACTCTATGAATATGTTTTCAAAGAAAAGCAATCATGGACTGCATGCATCTGTAAGATGTTTCCTATTTTATGCTTCCACACATTTTCCTGATGTACACCTAGTTAAGTCCAACTGCCATAGTCAACTGTTGCTGAAACTGATCCTAAATCTTTTATCAGTTCCAGTCAAAACCAATTCAAACAATACAAAAATGCTAACTCCTTCATAACTCAATTAGGCATTCTGAGGATGTCAGTGATTTTTGGCCCAAAGTTACTCCTCCTGGAGCAGTTGTGAGACAGGTGTAGATCTTTAAAATCATGTTTCTTTCTTGGTAAGGAAAGCACAAGAGTAAACCGAACTCAGTGGAAGAAACAAATTCATTGTGCGAGGGGGAGGGGGAAGAGAAGTGGAATCAGTGAGGCAACAACCAAAAAGCAACACTGTGATGAGCACAGGTTATTTATCTTGCTAAACACACAGGCCAAGTCACACAATCTTTGTTCAGTTAAAACTACCACTGATTCCAAAAGAAATTGACTACATAATTTCCCTCTCTATGAATAATTCTACTAAATGAATATATTTAATGCACATGAATATTTATCACTTCCATTTTATGAAGTATTCCTAGTACTGAAATCATTGTGAGAATAAAACAATATTCTGCATTTAAAAGGTCTTTCTACTATCTATGTGTCTGTCTGCTGTTGAAGAAATTCTACAATAATTTCAGAGAGCTTGACACATCTGCAATGGAGTATAGATATCAGAAGAAAAGAAATGGCATCAGATTGCTTACATGTTTCTATTGACATTAACAAAGTAATTCTTTCTCATCCCTGCCACAGTAAACTAAAATGCTGAATATGACTGCAGTACTTGCAGTAAATAGACAAAAATTTAATGTCTCCTATCTAGTTCAGAATTTACCAGAACAATTATTCAAGTTCTGGAAAATACATATCAATTATGGATTTTTTTATTTTTTTTTTTTTTTTCATATGTACTCTAGATAGGTGAGGCCACACTTCAAGTACTATGTTCAATTTTGGACACATCAGTACAAGAAAGTTATTGAGATACTGTAGCGAGTCCAGAGAAGAGCAACTAAGATGGTGAAGGGCCTGGTGAACAAGTCTTATGAGGAGCAGCTGAAGGAAATGAGGCTATTAAGTCTGAATAAAATGAGGCTGAAGGGAAATCTCATCACTCTGTACAACCACCTGAAAGGGTATTGTAGAGAGGTAGGCATCTTTCTTTTTTCACAAGTAACTAGTGACAGAACAAGAGACAATGACCTCAAGCTGCACCAGGGCAGCACATTAGGACACATTTTTTTCACTGAAGGGGTTGTCAGGCATTGGAACAGGCTGTCCAGGGAGGTGGTTGAGTCGCCATCCCTGGATGTGCTTTAAAGCCGTATAGTTGTGGTGCCTGGGGATATAGCTTAGTGGTGGGTTTGGTGGAGTAGGCTTAATGGTTGGTCTTGACGATCTTAAAGGTCTTTTCCAACCTAGATGTTTCTATGATTTTATGAAATGTCCCACAGAAATTTGAGGTATAGGAGCAAAAGTAACAGATCATATTTGCTATTTATGTATTTCTCTAATTTTGTGGTTTGTTTACTTATTTTAAAGAAAATTTTCAAAGTAAAATTTTTAGGTTCTTTTTTTTTTTTTTTTTTCTGTTTTAGCTACTAAGAGCAGTTTTTTATTTATTTACATTTTTTACTCATATGTGGGTGTGTAAATACAGTAAATATCTACACAGTTACTATGCCATATGGTCAAGTCTACAGCATCTAAACTTTACCATAAGGCTGGATGTTGTTAATGAAGTGCAGTTAACATTTGAAAGTTCTAGACTGTCTCATAGAAATACTGTAATGGAGAAGGGACACAGAGGCTTGTGGGTTTTTTTACTTTTGTAATAAAACCAAAGAGCTTATCACTGGGGTTTTTTTTGTTTGTTTGTTTTGGGGTTTTTGGAGGGGATTTGGTTGTTGGGGGTTTTTTTTGTTGTTGTTTTGTTGGGGTTTTTTTTAAGTGATCCAAGAAGCAGGGGTTGATAGTAAAAGACTGAAGAGCCCCAGGTGTCTCAGCCTCTCCTCATAAGGCATATGTTCCAGTCCCTTAATCATCCTTGTAGCCCTGCATCTCGAGCAAATCTGTCTCTCTTGAACTGGGGAGCCCAGAACTGGACACAATACTCCAGGTGAGGTCTCATCAGTGCAGAGTAGAGGGGGAGGAGAATCTTTCTCAATGTGCTGGACACTCTCCTCTTGATTCACGGGATACCACTGGCCTTCCTGGCCACAAGGGCATATTGCTCCATGGAGAACCTGTTGTCCACTCTCAGCCTTTCTTCTTGAGAGGTGTTCCAGTCCCTTCACCATCTTTGTAGTTCTCTGTTGGACTCCCTCTAGTATTTCATTGTCACTCTTGAACTGGGGAGACAAGAACTGACCACAATACTCCAGATGTGGTCTCGCTAGGGCAGAGTAAAAAGGGAGTAGAACCTCCCTTGACCAGCTTGCCACACCCTTCCCAATGAACCCCGGGATACCATTGGCCTTCGTGGCCACAAGGGCACATTGATTGTCCATGGATAACATTGTCCACCAAGATACCAAGGTCCCTCTCTATGGGGCTGCTTTAGAACAAGTCTATTCCTAACCTGTACTGGCGTATGGTGGTGTTCCTCTCCAAGTGTTGAACTTTATTAGGTTTGCTTTTGACCAGCTCTCCTGTCTGTCCGCATCTTGTTGGATGGAAGCACAGCTGTCCAGTGTTATCAGCCAGTCCTTACATTTTTGTATCATCAGAAAACTCATGTCAGCAACATTTCCTTCTCTTTCTTGTCAGAGCTCAGGTGACAATCATTTCATATGGAGCATTCTTCTGTTCCCATGTCCTCTTGCATACTGCCATGCTTCTCCACAACACATCTCTCATTGTGGAATTATTTTAATTTACATTGCTGAGCAGAAAATCCCTTTGTGTCAGAATGAAAGAAACATAAAAATCAGTGGAAAATAAAATAGTCATACTAGGTGTGTTTCTCAAATTTCCTGTTACTTCTTTTTTTATCAGTCGTGTCAACTTTCAATGCCATTTATCTCAGTGGTGCCTCTAGGTTTTTACTTTCAGTGCTCTTTTCTTCATTATAATCTCTAAATTCTTGTCAGCAAGGTAGCAGCTTCTTCATGTTTAAATTCCTCAGGTTGCAGAAAAACTCGACTTCTTGATTAGCTTTGAGAAGGCATAGATCCATATGTCATTAAATTCAAACAAAGATTTCTCCCAGCTTATTTCCAGTGAGCTTCTTGTAAATAATATTCTAAGCTAATTTTGTAATTTTTTTATACATATAATAAAAAATGAAACTCCCTCAAATGAAAGATGTATGTATATCTCCGTTGATAATATACATAATTATACTGCTTTAAATCACAAGCTTCTCTTTCATTCCCTGCATGTATTATTTTGTCGTCAAGTAGAATTGTTTGAAAAATGTGTTCATTCTTCCACAATTGTTTTTTTTTTTTCTAACTATGATATATGGTAAAGCTTAAAACTCGATTTGGTAAAAAATTTAAATGGTAGGAGTCACACAAAGGAAAAGTTATTTATTTTTTGCAGAGGAAAAATTTTGATATCTGTGAAATATTAAGGAACATGGATAACTAAAACTTTATTACACATACAGCAAGTTAAAAGCATCACTAAAACAGGTGAGAGAAGATT
>JAOEGS010013138.1:0-19745 GCA_025447755.1 Corythornis vintsioides | reverse complement strand
TTTTCTTTTAGATACTTTCTTTTAGATAGTGGGGTTTTTTTTTTTTTGGTTTGGTTTGGGTTTTTTGTGGTTTATTTCATTTATTTATTTATTTAAACATGTATACGTTGTAGCCTTTAAAAATTTTAAATTCTCCTGTTAAAAGACTACATCCTGCAAGATTTTAAAAAATGTACAATGCCACTGTGTAACCTCCATTTTCTGATACTTATGGTAACTGAACCTTGAAAAAAATTATTTACTTGCTGGATTGACTTCACTTCTAGATTAGAACATGTATAGGTATTGGCAGACCAGGGTGAAAGATATAATCTGTTTGTGGGTTAGTTATTCCACTCTTCTGTTGTACTTCACAGAAAGGCAAAGAATATTTGGATGTGGTTCATTTAAAAATAGGTCAGACAAATTAAGACCTATAAGCATGTGGAAAGGAAAAAAAATGTTTTTAAAATACTGACATGATAAATTGAAAGGAATTTCTTGAGAGTTATTCTGGGTTTACTTATAATTTTATTTCATTAAACTCAGCCAGCTGAGTACATAAATAGGTTTCACAAACAAGAGTAATACAATACAGCTAACACACCTGAAGAACTTTGGATTTTGTCAACAGGCTGAGATTGCCTATCTGTCTTTTCTGGTATCTTGATAATTAAAAATAGTAGATCTTTCAGACTTTTTAGAGAGTACTATAGAAATCTGTAGAGTAGATTTATCCTGGGCACAAGATAGCTCTACTTTCATTGGCAATATTTAAAGGATAACTTCTTTTCAGAAAAGTGTTTTTCTCTGTCTTTTGCTTAAAAGCTCAATTTCAGCACACTGTTGACCTTAGCATCAGCACAGATTTTGATATGTTTTGACTTGATGCCTTTAGGGATGGTAAACAGCTTGATTTACAGAGCTTGAAACAACAGCACAGGACAAATGGCTTCCTGTACCCCCTTTTCACGGGTTTTCAAATCAAGTAATTCAGGAAGCATCGAACATCAGTGCTATTGGAAGAAAATAAACAAATCAGGGAGCACATAAAACTGCAAAGAATGCTAGTAATATTTCAGTCATTTGTATGCAAGCAACCTGACAAAATGTCAATGTACCGAATCTTTCAAGACCCCTAATAAAGTAATAGATTTAAATTTTTCTCAGTGCAAAGATTAGTGCAGATTAAAGACATGAAATCCAATGAAAATCACTTTTTAAGCAGAAAAAAAATCATTATATTCAAACTAATAAAACCAGTAGTTATACATTAAATCTTACTGTTTTATAATAATGTTACAAATTGTAAGAGATCTCTTTTTCTGGCTTAAGTAAGGTAGAAAACCTCTATTTATTCACAGGTCATGCTTCATGAGACATTCCTTTTTTGGCAGTGTCCCAGCTAAATGCACAAAATTAGTTTCAATGGTGGCAATTTCTTGATGACAGAAAGACAAGAGACAACTGAAGTTGCTCATTGAAGTCAAAACAAATTCTAGATTCACACTGATTATATAAAGATGACCAGAAAAAAAAACCCAACCAGATTTCTTCTGAATGCTTTGGAGGGAATGAGGAAATCTGCAGCTCTTATGAGAGCATACAAGGAACAGCAGTTAGACTACATAATTTCATGATCTTAGAACTGCAGTGTCACAGAATGGTTGAGGCTGGAAGGCAGCTCTGGTGGTGATATTGTATTGCACAAACAGGACCACCTAGAGACAGTTGCCCGGGACCATGTGTTTAGATGTTTTTCTAGATATTTCTAAGGATGAAGACTCCACAACTTGTTCTCCATCAGGAAACAGACAGTAAACCCCTACAGCTACTGATATATAGACTTATTCATGAGCCATAGGGTGCATGGGTACAAGTGTAGCACTTTGCATTTTCCCTTGTTAAACTTCATGAGGTTCTTGTCAGCCCTGACTGAACAACATGAAGTTCCTGTCACCCTCTGAAAAACACTGGTATATCTGTCATTCCTCCCAGTTTTGTAGCATCACCAACATTGTTGGGAGTGCACTATGATCCATCAAACAGATCATTAATAAAGATATTGAAACTTAAGTTTTTTAAAAAAACTTTACTGACATCTCTAAATTTAAAATACATATACTGATGAACAAACTGTCCAATCAAATACCTGTAATAATTATTTCTGTTAAAGATATATAACTTTATATGTTTTGGATTATTTTAGTTATGTTTTTCCAATATTTTTTTTCCATACCATTCATATCTATATTCCACTTTCAGCTTAGATGTATGTTTTTTTACTTAAGTAATTTGCTTTTAGATTCTCAGTGTCATAGACAAATGAGTTAGAGAATCTTTTACATGTGGTTATTTTTGTAAAATCATCGTAAATTTTTAGGTATTACGTTTCCCCAAAACATGATGCTTTTGTTAATAGATTCATTTTACTGATCTCCGTTTTCATTACTTAACACCATAGCCTTTATTAAAACTGTGTGGGCAACCTTTAAAAATAATAGTGCCTAAGTCAATCACCCCAAAACCTACACAAAAACCTCCTGCAAAATAATCAGCTAAGGCCTAAGTACCAATGCAATGCATCTAGGCAGAGCGGCTGAATTTACAGCCCCCAAAGCAAAGTATACAATTAGCTTCAAATGCCAAACTTCACATGCCACTAAAGTGGCTGTACATTAAAAACCACAACAAAAAAATCCTAGTGAATTCTGCATGCATGATGAATAGACTTAAGAATTTTGGTGAACAAAAGCTATTCTGCTATGCTCATTTGCAAAGGATATAATTAGTTGTTCTTTCAGTTTCCTGGATAAAGATGGCACATATGAAAAATAATAGGCTGTCAATACCCAAAAGGATTAGAAGTATAATTTTAACAAAGGAATATATTTAGGACAACAACAACAGATTTTAGCTGAATATCTATAGTGTTTGAGATAATTTTATGCCAAGAAAGATGTACTCAAAATTCATATGATATGTGGTATTTCTGACTTGTTAATTTTAGAATCATAGAATCCTTAAGTTTGGAAACGACCTTCAAGATCAAGTCCAACCATCTACTAAATATTATCAGGAAAACTAAACCATGTCCAGGAGTGTTACATCTAGATGTTTTTTAAACACCTCCAGGCATGGTGATTTCACCACCTCCCCTGGGCAGCTTGTTCCAATGCCTCACCATGCTCCAGTAAAAAAAAATTTCCTTATACACAACCTAGACCTCTGGCACAACACAAGCCCATTTCCACTTGTCCTATTACTAAGTGACCTGTGAGAAGAGACTGACACACACCTCAGTAGAACATTTTTTCAGCTGTAGAGAGTAATAAGGTCTCCTTTCAGCCTCCTCTCCTCTAAACTAAACAACCCCAGGTCCCTTAGGCACTCCTTATAAGACGTTTTCTTTTGACTCTTCAGCAGCTTCGTTGTCATTTTCTGGACCTGCTCCATCTCCTCACAGTTTTTTTTTATATACTGTGGCACTGAAAACTGAACACAGTACTCAAGCTGCAGATTTACCAGTGCTGTACACTTTTCTACTCCTGCTGGCCACACTGTTTCTGATACAGGCCAGGATGCCATTGGCCTTCTTGGCCACCTGGGCACTCTGCTGGCTCATGTTCAGCTGTCTGTCCACAAGCAGCCCCAGGTCCTTTCCCACTATGCAGCTTTCCAGTCATTCATACAGACTCCCCAGGTCTGTAGAGTTGTCTGGGGTTGTTGTGACTGAAATACAGGACACAGCACTTGACCTTGTTAAACCTCATACAATCATCCTTGGCTCATTAATCCAGCCCATCCAGATTCCTCTGCAGAGCCTTCTTACCCTCAAGCAGATCAACACTTCAACTTAGTTTGGTATCATCTACAAACTTGCTGAGGGTACACTCGATCTTCTCATCCAGATCATCAGTAAAGATATTAAACAAGACTGGCCTCAAAACTGAGACCAATAATGGCCACCACCAAATGGATTTTGCTCCCATTTACCTCAACTCTATAGGCCCAGCTATCCAGCTGGTTTTTAACCCAGTGAACCCATCCAATACCATGATGAATACAAGCAGAATACTGTGAGAGATGGTGTCAAAGGTTTTACTAAAGTCCAGGTAGACAATGTCCACAGTCTTTCCCTCATGCACAGGTAGGTCACCTGGTCATAGAAGAAGATCAGGTATGTTAAGCAGGACCTGCCTTTCCTGAACCCATTCTGGGTGGGCCCGATCCTCTGGTTGTCATCTATGTCCTGAGTGAGCATATCCAAGATGAACAACTCCATAATCTTCTCTGGCACCAAGATCATGCTCACAGGCCTATAGTTCCCTGGTCACAAAATGCCTCCCAAAAGAAGTTTAAAAATCTGAAATGACATTGTTAGGTCTACTCAAGATTGTTAAGTTCCTGACACTCCTGTCTTGAGGACATGCTGTGGAATGTGAGGAGATGCTGCAGACATTCCATGAGAAACTGGTGGTGGATATGCCGTCAGAGGTTATTAATAACCTCATAATGAAGAGCCAGATGTCACAGGTGGGTAAGGGGGAGTTACTTGAGAAATGGGGAGCAGAATTTTAATTGGCAGTAGCAAGCTATTATTACTATTGTCACTGTCAGCAGTAATATATAAAGTCAAGATTGCATAGATAAATGAATTTTGGTATGGATGGAACAAATCTGGGAAAACATAAACAGGGGCAACTTGTTTATGTTTGAGATAATTTGGTCAGAGAAAAGAAGGTATGAGGGCAATAAAAAAGAACATGAGGATATAGGACAGGGGATAATAAAAAAATGGAGATAACATATTTGGAGCTGTGCTTGATCATTGTTGCTGAAGAAGGAAAATAAATCAAACTTATTAGTCTGACCAGGTCACATGTGTTGAACCTGTTTCTATAACCAGAAAGGGTAAATG
Source organism: Corythornis vintsioides (assembly GCA_025447755.1). Classification (NCBI taxonomy): domain Eukaryota; kingdom Metazoa; phylum Chordata; class Aves; order Coraciiformes; family Alcedinidae; genus Corythornis; species Corythornis vintsioides. The sequence goes on along the minus strand of JAOEGS010013138.1, from coordinate 14,845 downwards.
GAAGCAGGGTGTTTTCCCTGGCTAGCAGGAGGATGTCCAGGACAAACATCTTTATAACACTGTGCCAGTGTTCATTCCAAGCTTCCTGCCATCAGCATCTTCCCAGACACTTCCTAAAAGATATCTAGACAGATTACTTCAAAAAATAGCCAAATTTACACTCTCCTCTGACTTCACCATGTAAAACAAAGGGAAATGAACCTTTTCATTCATGCAAAGTGATCCCCTTTCAAATAGTGCCAGTTTGCTATTTAACCCAGTTTTCTCAACTAGGATAACTGTTCATTCTCAAACTACCGTTGCTCATTTATAGTGGAGCACAAAAAAGCAACCTCACTTGACCATGTAGAAGTGCCCATAGATAGATTGATCTGTGTTCACTTATGGCATTAAATGACCTTTGACTTCTAAAAGTATTTAGGTGTTTTGATCAGTCCAATGCTTCAGAAAGCAAAGTATGATTACATCCCTGCTAAATATTTAATTTCCTTGTTTTTATTTAGCCATAGTTTACTTGTTTTACTTCATTTTCGTGAGTGATAGTATGTCCTTTGTATTTTTACTCCCTTCCCTCAGTACACCTTCTCCTATAAATGAGGCAAAATTACAGCAAACATGTATTTTTCCAATAAAAAACCCAGAACAAACAAGGACCAAAACAACTCCTAACCAAAAAAGCAAAACAAATTAAACAAAAGAAACAAAACAACCAAAGCCAAAAAAAAAAAGCACACATTACACATACACACATATATATTGGTCTCTTGTTTTCCAGGTATTACTGTGGTCTAATCAGTGTAAAATAAGACTAGGCAGCATTCAGTAAGTTGAATATGATGGAAAAAAACTGCCTATAAATTAACACAAATAGTTAAAGGCCTTTATACTAGAATATGTGATGAGGCAACAAATAAGACACTATATCAGTATATCTGTCTCTCTTCTGAGTTCTGGAAACAGGGCAAACTTTGGTGGAAGGGGTTGATCAGAAAGAAAAGAGCAACTAGTTGATAGAAGTAGAACTAGGTTTACTTTCCTCAAATATTTCAGAAACATAGCAGCAGATGTTGTAATGTATAAATTTAAAGCAGGAGAAACTGCAGATATGACTTCAGAAAAAGTAGTACAAATATAGTTCAGTATGTTTCAAAGTGTTCTCCATTACAGATCCCTGTGAAAAGTTATTTTTTTCATTCCCTCCTTCTAATTACTCTTCCACAATAGCAAATTAGGTTAAGATGCACCAAAGTGTTATTATTTAAATATCAACACACTTACTTTCTTAATTTATAGACAAGTAGCAATTCAATTTAATTTATTTACAGCAGCAAAGATATTACTAGTATGTGATAGGAATACATGTAGTTTTTTCATCACTTGGGTTATCTGTAATATTTGCAGAAGAATATTTAATTATTCCACTATTAGTTTCACTTTTGAATGCCTGTCTTCATTCTGAAAAGCAACTAATATAACTCAAATAAACTAACAATAATTATTTATTTATTTATTTATTTAGGATTTTAAGGAAAAAAAATGACTAATTTTCCCTAGAAGATAGGGATGAGACAGGACAAACACCTGTGATAACTCAAATATCAGTTCTAGCTTCTGGACACTGTGGGCTTTTCTTCTTAAACTGTACTAAAGTTTTCATTCACTACATTTGTGTTTTCTTAACCTTAATCTAGATAGTAATAAGGTGGATAGAATATCTCTTAAACTAAGATAAAATCTCAGTATAAGCAACTTCTTGAGAGGTCGTAGATGCCCCATCCCTGGAAACATTCAAGGTCAGGTTGGACAGGGTTCTGAGAGATCTGGTTTAGTTTGCAATGTCCTTGAACATTTCAGGGAAGACTGAACTAGATGACCTTTAAAGGTCCCTTCCAGTCCAAAGCATTCTATCATTCTTCAAATTAAAGTACATGCTACTAGCAGGCAGTTTACTGACAACACAGCTTTTTACCTGTGAAAGAGTCAAAGTCTACTAAAGAAAAAATAGTTCATGTTCAGTTGTATCACAAAAGAGCTGGCATCCACGTACGAGAAGAAGGTATTCATTGAGTTGAAAAGTGTGTAAAATGAACTGTCATGAATAACTACATGTGTGTGTACACTTGTGGTGAGAGAGAACTTGTGGAGATAAGATTTGAGCACTGGGCAAGGAATATAGGACAGTACAAGGAAAGTAGTAAAACTGGATAGAGGCTTCCATTCCTGTACAGTGTCTGAGCCAGCATCTATATTTTCTATGCTATCAATATCCTAGGCAAAAGAGACTACACTGAATTGTGATTCAGACAAAAGTAAATTATATTAAAGCATTATTATCTTTTCAAAGCATTATTATATTTTAAAATCTTCAATATCCCTTTTTGCCATGTCAGATGAAGTAAAAGTTATCCAAGCTTTGGTGAAGTGCTTAGTTAAATCAATTAGCTAAAATCACAAGCAGAATATAATATCTGGGCTAGTCTTAATACGTCCTAGTTAACATTTTTGAAATGTAGGCAGTAAAAGCTTAATTGACCACAAAATGTAATAATTTCCTTTAAGCCACATGAGGGGAAAAAAAAGGCAGTAAAAAGTATGTTTATTTCACTATTACCATAGTTCAGTATATGTTTTCCTTTGTTTTTCCAAAGAATTCATGACCTCTACTCATAAATAATAGTGAGTTGGAATATGTAGTAGGATAGCTTATGAATCTGATAAAGAAATACTTTACATGTTCCATCATTTGCTTATACAGAAAAAGGAGGGGAGAAAACTGGGGGATGAAAAAGAATTAGAAAAGATTTTATAGTTATCATTAAAAACATGATCACATAAACAGAAGATTTTTTTATGTGTTGTTTTCTTAGTTTTTAATAGATATTTAAGTGAAAATAAAGAAAACTCAAACATATGCATTGAAATTGTGTTTTTATTTCTTCTTCACCCTTGTAATCAAAAAGATGAAAAAATATTTTTTAAGTTCCAACAGGGTATATATATATAAAGACTTTTGTGTGGACAAATCATACAATGACATTATTACATGAACATTGACAGACTTGCAGCAATTGACCTGGATGATGAATACAGACACAGAAATATTGTATAACTGATTTATTTTTTATTTTTTCAGTAGCTGGAGAGAAAGAGTGTATCCTTTACACTGTGTAGGGTGTACTATGAATAGAACCAAATGAATTATCTGTGAATACATTCACATTATACTATAAAATGTATGACAAGTGCCTAGAAAAAAAAAAAAGTTATGGAATCAAATGACAGAATCACTTTAAAAATAGTTAGAATATGCTGCATATGTTACCACTAAGTGAAATGGCTATAAATAGAAAGCAAAACTCACGACTTGGTACAAATAATATTAGATCTGAATAGAGAGAGTAGATTTTTTTTTTTTTTAAAGTAAAAAAAAAAATAAAAATCTCATTTAGACATTCATACAATATCATGAAATATGAGTTACTGAAAAAGCAATCAGCTTAGACAGCTCATTAATCTTTCTCACACAAATATTGTGATCCCTCTATCTTTCCTCAACAATTTTTGTGTGTATGATTTAGGGATCAAAGAAATGATAACTAGTTTCCATGACAGCTTGAGATACAATGTGTTCTGCAACATGATGAACAATTAAATTGCGATTTAATTTCCCTTATTATTTTATGGTAACGTAACATTAGCAAAATAAATATGCTCTGATTGTGCAATGTAGGCGGAGCACTTTCCTGCCTTAACACTACATTCATGAATTTCATGAAACTAACCAGATTTCCACTAGTCTAAATAATCTGTACTGACACAGTATTCTTTTACAGAGCTTAAAACTACGTCTCCACAGCCCTCATTTTTTAATGATACCCAAACTGGCTCTCATGGAACTATCTTGTCTACAAGAATCAATGCAGTGCTCCTCTCAGGTTATGTTGATTGTTAAATTGGCTCCATTACTTGAGTCAGCTTAGTCAGAATTTACTAATTTGGGTATTTCCAAGTGGCCCTATTTTGCTAAATGCTTAGAGGAAAATGTTTCCTTTACTTCCAGTACCATGGTCTGAACACCATGTAGCAATACATTGCATACACAAGATAAAAGTTATATGTAAACTCATTTTTTATTTTGTTCTTAACATCCTGAGCAATGACAACATTCAATTTTGTTACAATTGTAAGATTCAAAATCTTTTTTTTCCTGAAAGCTGGGAAGAGGATGTGTAGTTATCAGCATTTATTGTATAGATGTTTCTAAGTTTTTTTGAGGCACTGACTTTGGGATGCACTCATATTTTTCTACTTACAGAGAAATAATATGCAGAATGAGATGATGGAAAAAAAAAAAGGAATCTCTTCCCATGTTTCAGCTTGTGTACATTGCCTCCCTTGCTAGTACTGAGGACCACCAAAGGAAATATATTTCTCAAGTGTGTCTTTAGAAAATGAAAACACATGCATCACAGATTTAACTATATGTGCTGCTACTCAATCTTCTATATTCTTTGAAATCTGCATGCGCTTGTAGATTTATCAATATGCAGTTGCTAAAAACAGTTTAGAAGAAGTTTGCATTTGGAAATGAAAACAGTTTTCAGTGCTTTATTTTCATTCTCCCCAGGAGAAGATATTGAAGATATAACTGCTATGAAATTAATAATTTCCTTCACTATGAGATACAAATGATTCTTTTGTCTACTGCATCACTGATGATGTGAACTCTAGTAACTAAAACAGTTTTACAAGTTTTTCTCATGTCAAATGCTATAAAAACAGTCACTGAGCAATAAACACATTGGATGCTCTGTCTTATAATCTGGTTAAGCTATAATTATCCTTAATTTCAGAAGTTTATTCCATAAGGAAATCTGTGAAAGTAATCAGTAGTTCTTAATGTCTTGTAAAATACAACTGCTTTGTAAAGGAAGGTCAGAACATTTTCACCCAAAGGAGTACCTGCTCATTTCAAGTATTGTTGAATTTGTGTGTTAATATACAAAAAAAAAAAAACATAGTTTTTGATGCCTTATTTTCCTTGGGTAGTTTAAACTAAATATCTAACATATGCTACAGCAAGTATTGCAGGAAACAATGCTACCTCTAGCTAGTGTGAAGATGTCATATGGAGTTTTAATCTGTGCTTAAAGTGAACCTACTTACCTATTCATTACACTAATCATGGTTATTGAAACTTACTATATACTGCAATGCGCATAGACAAAAATGATATATAACTTAAATTTATTATTATATAATTTAATATTATATATATTAAAATTCTGTTTATTCATGTTTTGGCTCACTGATTCATTACACAGCAGCAATGAAAAATCAAAGTCTTAATTTTCAGACACATTTTTAAAATGACAAAAATCCAGTAATTTGTAAACAATGTGATATATAAACCACAAACCTGCACAAACAAATACACTCTTTACAAAACAAGGTTTACAAGTGCACATGATTTAGGCTTTTATTTGTTTTTAAGAGGGTTTTCTTAAACAGCTCATAAAGAACTCACATATTTAAACCTAAAGAGCTCTGCACAGTTTAACATATCCCATCATACAACATAGGTATCCTTCCAGAATTAAATCATCTTTACTAAGGTCCAAGTCACTATTACTTGTTGACAATACATCAGTCCCCACAATAGTGAGTGTCTGCATTCCAAAGAGACATAGGTTCTCCTCCAACAAGCACATATTCAAAAATATTAATGTTAACTAAACAATTATAAAAAGTTCATTTAAAGTGGCTTACTTGATTATACTTAGGAAGTCTAACACCCTGCCCACCCCCCCAAAAAAAAACCCAACACAAACACCAAAACAAATTTAGTTTTTTTCCAAACATCTTGAACTTTTGATTCAGTTTCTTTTTAAATATTATTTATAAATCCAGAATCTGATTGCATGTGTTCAACAAGAGCTGAAAAGGATAGTTTATTTCTAAGTCACTCAAGATACAGCATTAATTAGTCATTAACTCAGTATTTTTCATGTATTTAATTATTTGAAAAGAAGCCTGGAAAAGAACCAAACCCTACTAATGCAACAAAACTAACATCACACTTTTAGTTAAAATATTATGCATGGATCTGCTGGAGAACTACTTTAAATTGCATAGAAACCTTATTTTATAGTTGTGTGGTTTATTGAGATCTTTGATGAATAAAGAAAGGAACAGCAAAGAAGGGCTTTTGTAATGCAATTGTTATCCTTGTTTCACTTACATACATCACATTCTCAGAAAACTTGAATTCCAGAGGCAAAATAAATCCTCAAGACTCAAATTCCATGAAGCATAATGTGATAAAGTAGAATTGTCAAAAATTGTTGGAAAAAAAGAATTGTCAAAAAATGTTGGAATATTCCAATTATCCATATTAAAGAATCTTTTGAATCTAGTGATGCTAACATTGCTTTAGGAACAGTTCTAATACATTCAACAAGAATTAAACCAGAAAAAAAATCATCATATCAAGCCATAGCTCATCAACATTCAGATGTTTACTAAATGTCTGAGAACTGTGAGATCCAGATAAAGATGTAGAAAAAACAATTTTGAAATTACTCTGGTATGGATTGTCAAGCATTCTTGGCACCTCAAACATTTTCTTGCATTTTGTTGCTAAGAAATCAAGGACTTTTTATCTTCCCATGTTTTGCTAGAGTGCAGGTGCACAAGAAGCTGGGAAGGAGTATAGGCAGAGCATCAGACAAAAACTGACCCATGGAATATTTCATATCATAACATGTCTTTCTCAGTGTATAGATGAGGGTGGTCTGGGAAGCTGGTGCTCTTCCAGGATTGCAGTTTGGGGTTTTTTTCTCCTTCAGGATTGCTAGACAGAAACATGATTGGGATTGGTCTGCAGGTGGTGAGCAACTGCATTGTGAATCAATCATGTGTATTCTGCTACTATAAAAATGATTACTATTTTTATTTTATTTCAGCTATAAATCTGGTTTTAGCTCAAACTACTGTTGCATGAAGTTATAGATAATTTTAAGAGATTAATTCCCTTTCATTCTAGACAATCCTCAGAGATTAGAGAGTCTAGGGGCTTCTGATTTTACCTCTGAATGGATACTCTCATTTAACTGTTTGTGGCTATGGGTCCAACACCAGATGCATGAAAAGCCTGTGTGCTGTTGGTCTGGTTGCATTCACAAGAAGCAGTCAGATACACAAATATGGTTTATTTACACTTGCAACATATACAGATTATTTAAGATTGCTGGAGATAAATGCACTAAACTGCAGAATCCCTCTATAGCTCAAAACCACACAACTGCAATCACAATTTGAATATCCTAGGGAAAACCCTTTGGTGTGTAACTGCGGCCTCAAATCTTACCAAAAACCAAGCCCTGTGGGGAGGGCAAGCAGAACAAACCTGTTGATCTGTCTCTGTGATTATGTCAAATACTTGTTCCTCAAATTAGGTCTGAAATATGGATAATATTTATACCTTGTATAAATTGTATATATATTTATACTGTTGAGCAAAGTGTGGGAGTGTGACTGTGGTCAAGCCATTGTTCCTGGTGGTCAGCATTTAGTAGTGGCATAAAACATTTACTACTACCTTGGTAGCTTTTGCAAGAAGCAGATAACAGCTGTGATGTGCATGAGAATGGGCTAAGCAGCCTTCACTGCATTCCCCACCCTTCCCTGGTGCCATGAGAACACAGATATAATGACATGAAATCTACCTTTCACAGGCATAGCATCAGTCTCTCTTACCCTTGGGTCTAGAGTTCAAGTTTCCCTCCAGTCTTATGAGTGTGGTGGTTTTTATTGTTTCCTACAAATCCAGAAAATAATCCATTTCTGATTTCTGTTCCATAATAATTAGGAAATTTGTCACTGTTGATATTTCATGTTACTGTTGTAAGCTTGGAATGTTTTCCAGAAGAAACCTTCAAAACCTATAGTAGGAGAAGAAATATTTTTATTACTACTCATTGTTACCTTGTGAGGTTATGAATGCATGAACATATCAGTGGTATCAGCTGCTGAGATAAAGTTACAAAACAAAAGCTCTGATAAATCAGCAGAAAATGGAGAAGAGATGGACTACTGCTGTCACTTACTCTATGGGTGAAGAAAAGTTGACATTTCTTCCAGGCAAATGCAATAAAGCATAACACAAGAATGTAGGGGAATGTTATCAAGCACATGTTCATCCCTCAGACACAATGTAAACACACAATCCTTTGCTAATATGAATTGTCATAATCATGAATAGCTTAACAGAACTGCAGCAATTCAGATTAGCTGGTTCTCCCCTAAAACAGCTAATACTTGTAAGAACCTCTTAAAAGTCATGGTCATAGTGGCAATTCTTTCCAGAACTTGTGAACAATACATACTAACTGGATGATAAGGTGCTTCAATGTAAAATTAATGAAAGCAAGGAGGGATCTTCATTGTAGAAAATCCTTTATAAACTAGCAGATTCAGAAAAGAAAATTGAAACAGCAGAGTATTTAAAAATCAACAAAGCTTTGAGTCACAAAAGGATTTTGAGTCTTGTTCTAAAGTTTGAAATACTTTAGAAGCTAGAAGACAAGTATCAGTTTTTGTCATTATTACCTTTTTGAGATAGATGGCCAGTCCTCTGTTCAGAGGTAGATTCAGAAGTTCAAGAAAAACTAATTCCTGTTGTGAATAGTAATGCTTTTATTGTGAAAAAAACAATTCTCCCAGGCTCCTTGTGCACAGCTTATAAGCCAACAAACAGAGAATATTAAATAATAGCTTAACAAATTATCATCATGCTGGGTTCATATTATTTACTGTGGGATGATAACACAAAGTTTAGAAAGATGCACCAGAGATCAGTTTCATTATTGTTTGAGCAACACCAAGACTAATGTCATAGGGGAATGATGAAGAACTTTGTTGGTGAAAACTCTTCCTGGAGCTCCTGGGCTGCAGCACGTCTACACTGTTCAGCTGCTGCTCAAGCAGTGGGAGCAGAAGAGGCATCTGCACTTCTAATACACAGAAAGCAAACAGGCTCACTATAGCCAGCAATGTTTTACCTTGATGTTTAGATAGCTTAAACCTCTAGTTGTTTCAACTACTGCTAAAAATAATCGGAAAAGAAGAAAAAAATCTAGAAAATATAAAAGTAACTCCTGTTAGCTAGAGTGCCTTTTAAGGAAGGAAAACAAACCCATCCACAACACCTATTTGTTGGCAAATTACTTTTTAACAGCTTTCTGATAGAAACAAGTCATTTGACCCTGCATAGCAGTGTGTTTTCCCCATGAAAATATCAGATATCATAGCATATTTTAATGATCTTGGAGGTAAAGCAGTGTGTGTGTGTAGGTGGTTCTAAATAACACAGTTATTCAAATAATGTAGGAAGTAGCATTTGGGCTGTTGGTATTCTGTGTCTTTCTAAAATACACCCATTTAGGAAATTGCACAAGCCATAAGTAGCCTTATTGAAAACACCTGTGACTTGAGAGGATGGACTCATCCATATTCACACTGATTCCAATACAAAACAAACAACCCCCTGGCACACCACCTCCCCCTGAATCTTAACAAAATCCCTTTGTGGCCTAGTAATTTATGGCAAAAACTATCATCTACAATTTTTTTCAGCGGTCTTGCTGATACACAGAAGATTGCCACACATGAATTACAACAAACCTTACAAATACATTTTCTCATCTGAGTAATAACCAAGAGGTGTCTTTACAATTCCAGTGATGGAAAGGCAAAGATAAATATAAAGCTGGATGTCTGACAGCTGGTATTAAAAACAAGGCCAAACAATATCCAACATAAGTGGCAGAGTCAGATTACTTCTGATCATTCACGTTGTTTTACAAGAATATTGGGCTTCCAACTGTTTTTATATTTTTTCTTCCTTTTTGCATGGTAAAGGAAGCCTCTACCTGAGTTTTTACATACACATTTTTTCAAGCACAATGGGAAAAACCAAACTAACAAATAAACAAACAAAAAGCAAAATACTAGAGACTTTCATTAGCTTTCTGACAATAGACAGAAAAAAATCATCTCATTCAGTATTTCTCTTGCAGGATAATGACAGTGAGGAGATATTAAAGACATCTGTATCAGAGACCTCTATGCTCTCAAGTACAATCAAAACTAAAGTAAGTGAATTACAGTTTATCATCTAAATGAATGTTTGCAATCATAACAGACAGCAGCATAACCACACAGAAAAAGAACATAATTATCTCTTGCAGGATGGTTGTTCTTTTTTACAGGTTTTAAAATTCTGTCAGGGGTAAGTTCAGCTATCAATCTTTGCAAGGAAAATACTATGTAGATATAATCCAGTCCTGCAACTTTATGCCCATGCTGAGCTTCACTGCTGCACTTATAATTGCACCAGCACTGTCTTACTCTGCACTCCATTCTGCTTCAGCAGTCACTGCCTTCAGTTTTATTACCTTGAAGATCTTAGTCTCATGTCTTTGCAATTTGGCTGAATATGAACTCTACTTCACAGATTCTTTATCCATCGATATTATTGTCCTGCTGTGTGTAAAAAAAAAAAAAAAAAAAAAAAAAAAAAAGATAAAAAAAGGAAAAGCTGGGGGTTCAATTACAGAGGGCAGTAGCATTGCCCCGGGAGGCAGAGAAACCTACAAACTGTGAATCAGAGTTACAAGATGCCTCCTATTTCTCTTCTTCCAGAAAATCATTGATGTATCCCCTCTACACCACCCCTATACTTAATTATATACTAAGGAATGTATAATTAATTAATTATACATGCTCTGATACAGCTGCACTGGCTGTAACACTGGGAGGGGAAAAGCTGAGCCTACCACCTGTCCAGGAGAGGAAATAATAGCTCCATTGAGGCTGCTTATGCCTTCCTCACTGTAGTGTTTTTAGATTATTCCTTTAAAAAGGAAAAATAAAAATATAAACAACTTTGAAGTAAGTTTTTTGTTGTTTGTTTTTTCTTTTTTTCTTTTCCAGGAGTTGCTCTTTATTTTACTGGACTTCAGATCAGACTTTTTGTTTAGAAATAATGTCTAGATGTAAAACTAGTTTGTCTATCAGGATATACATTTTCTCTCAGGGGGATGTCTGACAATCTGTTAACACAGTGTATAATGTTGAGGGTAGGGGGCAGATCACAGGCCAGATTGTTAGCTGGTATGAAAGAGGTGTTAATGCCATTGACTTTAATAGGACTACGTCAATATCCACCAGCTTAAGATTCTCTGTATCACAGCCCATAGACCACTTGCAGCTTACAAAGCCTTTGTATTCACTCCACAAAGGGACTTTTTAATTGTGGCTATACTTGACAGAATCATAAAAATGTACTATTATCAGTTTACCCAGTGATTCTCCAGCATTCCTAAGGATTAGCCTCTCTCCTTGGAAGCACACAGAGTTGTGAGAAAACCTTCTCAGCTAAATCCAAGTTGAATTCAGAGGTGACCATTGGAAACTTTCATTAAACTATTTATATTGTGATAACTCATCTTGAACCCATGCTGTCTTAAAGTATTAGCAAGGAAATTTAGCTGGGAAGATCTCACCTTTGAGCAAATTAAGACTGATTGATGCTGATTTTTTAAAAGTGACTTTTTATATGTAATATATCACCTTATAATTCTTAGACAAGAACAGCAACACAGTTCACACACATTTTCTAATAGTTTTGAGGTTGATGTCTTAGCTGCGAAGAGTTCCAGCATGAACAAAACTTTGAGGATTCCTCCTTTATATGCTACTTGTTAAGTAAAGTTCATTGAAGTATAGAAAATGTTTAACATGAAGTTATTTCTGTGGAATGGAAATGTCCTCTGCTAATTTATGAGAGAAAGATGGCATTGTTATCAAGAAGTTACTCTGAATGTCTTTATGCAGCTAGGTTTGCATTGTCTTCTCTGGAGTTCGAATGCATGCCATGATTGTTTATTTTTCCTAAAGCATAGTATTCTCAATAATAAGGTCTTAAAAGACAAAGTACAGGTTTCCCAACTTTCCTGAACAAGTTTAAATAATAATGATAATAAAAAAAAAAAAAAAGAATGACTACAATGTTTTATAGGTAGTTGTGGGGTTATTTTGTGGATTCTTCAGTGGTTTAGGTGGTTCATCCTACCCTCATACCAACCTCAAGTGGTAAAAACTTTTTTCTTCTCCAAATAAAAGCTGTATCTGCATATGTGAAGCTTAGAGAACAGCTGGGATGTTGAGAAAATATCAAATATTGCGCAAGCTGGCATATCAGAACTGTTTACATTAGAATAAGTTTTCCCCAAGAGGTGGGTGCACTTTGGCAGTGAGTGAAATGATCCCCAGATATCCGTTCACTCCTATTGCTGTTGAGATATTAAACTAATAAGTACCAAATTCTGGCTACAGAACATACACATGTCAAAAGCTGACATCAGTGGGGAACAGATAATCCTCTAAAGGCAAAATGAGTTAATAATTTAGTTTAACTGTCTTGAAGTTGCACAGATTTCTTGGGTAGTATGGCAAAAATATGTGAATGGCAAAGCTTTACTATTATTAAAAATGGCGCTACCCTAACATAATAACTTTCAAAAATAATGTAAGCTCATCACAAAAGTGCTAAAGCTTCATGCAGTTATATTTTTATCAAAATATTGGCTCTACCAAATAGTGTCAGTTTTCCTTTCTCTTCTTCTTTTTACCTCTAGGGCTCTGCTGATGGAGATATTCCCATGTTAACAGTGCTGATATCTAATATACCAGAAAAAAAAAAAAGTTTCTCTTGAATGTGTGGATATTGTAAATCATTAATATACATAGAGGTATTTATTTCAGAAAATATCCCCAGTGATTTAATTCAGAGTGAAAATTTAGTATAATAATCTCAAATTGTCTTAATATTCTTTCTTTGTACGACAGACATTTATATCAGTTGAGTCAATTTAAGAAGATGCTCACTGAAATGTTAGCATCTGTAAAAATACTTGTCTCAACATAAAAATAAAATTTCAGCTGTAAGCTCCAATGTTATAATAGATTTTTTAGTTGCCTAAAACTAAAATTTTTTAAATTTAGTTGCCTAAAACATCTGATATTTATCTTTCAGGAAAGACCACAAGGTCATATTGGAATTCAAGATATCCAAATACACATCAGGGGATTAATTAGTGGTCCAGAATTATTATTTTTTTAATAGCTGAACACCTCAAAACTTCAGCTTTTTCAATCCTACATTTTGTTTATTTCTTTTCCCACTCTGTGTAATTCTCAAATAGATGTTTTCTTGAACAAAGATTATTATAAGGAATATAGTAAGGAATTCCTTATAAGAATATGTCCTCTCTGTAAATTGCATAGTCCCTGTCTTTGAAATGGAACCAGTGCTGTGACACCTCTTCCCAATCCATTGTAATCCTTACTTGGGAATTTTCAGAGGCACTCGTCACAGCAGAAATTCCATGTTAATAAGCCTTTTTTTAATCAAGTATTTTAAGCAAGAATGAACAATATAACTTATTTTAAAATTTGCTCCATTTACCTCTGTCAGATTCTGTTCAATGGCAGCAGATCTGTAAAGAGATATACAATCAGAAGTAGAACAGATAAAACGGAAGCACCAAAATCAAAACTCATTTGAATAGATGACTCCTGCTTGTGTCCAACTGGATGGGTTGGCTGGGTCTTCTACCTTAATCACTTTGAAGATGAGGTGATCCTGAGAACTTGTGAGAGTGATGATGTCCTTTTTTGTTGTTTTGGGGTTTTTTTTGTGATGGAGAAATAGCTAAAAAAAAAAAAAGAAAAAAAAAAGAAAAAAGAGATAAGAAATCTACTTGCAAGATTTCCTGCCTGCTTGTACAGATCCTTAGTTTTGGTTCACTCACAAAACTGACACTGAAATAGCCTGAACTCAGCACAGACTGCAGGAGTCATGAGGTTCTGTGTAGCAGAAATTCCACACTTAAGCTGTGCTGTCAATTAGATGGATCCCACTGTAATGGTGTGTCTTCTGTCAAACATTTCTGAATAGACCCTTGTTCTGTTTGATACTTTCCTGAGGGAGCTTTATCACGGTTCTGATGTAGGGGTAACCTGATAAGCCTTCATTTAGCACTGTTCTATAGCTATTTAACCTTAACACCCATCTAGAGACTACCATCAGAATGGCAGTTTTTTGTGGTGATGGAGTGCTCAGCAGTGGTTAAAGCAACTTAACAAAGTGTTTTTATTACAACTTAGAGTCTGCATCCTACAGTCTTGCTAAATCCTTGCTAACAGGAATTTCATCATCTAAAAGGCTAGCTGTTCATACATAATAAGGTTTCTAAGAGCATAAAAATCTCTAAACAAACCAAGTCTGTAAAAGAGGCATGTGTAAAGTTTCAGCATTATTGTCAGACCATGCTTTAACTGAGGTATCTATATTTGTCTCTACATGTCTATATAAGATAATAACTTATTGGAATCATGCTTGATAAATTCTAATCAGCTATTTTACGGAGAAAACAGAACAAAAACAAACAAATGAAATCAATGTTTCACGTTAATATATTTATTGGTAATGCAATGAACTGAAAAAAAAAAAACCCCACATCTTAACATTTAACACATGTAAGAGTATGTATAGCTAAAAATGCCAGAAAGATATTCAGTTGGTTCAGAAAATATTGAGATCAATAACTTCAAGAAGTTATTAATCTGTCAGTCAACACTACAGAATCAAATGTAAAAAGAATTAAGGATGCTCCAGAGGCATCAGACATTTTTGTATTTTTCACGCAAAAGTGCAAAGTAGTATTCAATAAAATAAAGTTACTAAATAAATCTGTTTGCTTATATATAAATCTATAAT
>JAOEGS010013137.1:0-35587 GCA_025447755.1 Corythornis vintsioides | reverse complement strand
TTTTTGGGGGAAGAGAAAAAGGGGGAGAGAAACAGGAGAGAGAAAAAAAAAAAAAACAAGGGGATAAATTAAAAAGTACCTCCTTTTTCAAAAATTTTTTTTTTTTTTTTTTTTTTTTTTTTTTTTTTTTTTTTAAACGGTGAGGCCAAGCAATCGAACAGGCTGCCCAGAGAGGAGACTCTCCGTAGGAATGCTATTCAAAACCAGACTGGACAATGTCCTCATCAGCCTGCTCAAGCAGATGCTGCTTGGAGCAGAAGGTTGGATTGGATCATCTCCAGGGGTCCTTTGCAACTTCAGCTGTTCCGGGAAATGACACTTTTTCTCTAAGTGATTTCTTCTTCCCTAATGGAACGGGATGATGACACCCATGCAGGAACACCCTCCGAACCCCTGGGAAGCAAGCTGTGTGGGAACGGTGGGACTCAGCTACACACAGCGGGCGCAGCCGGCTGTCCCGACACGGGTCGCAGCTGCCCCGACTCGGGACTGGGCCCCCTCCTGTCGCTCTAGCGGAGCCTCCGCTCCTCTCGCGCTCCTCTGAGCGGGCCGCTCAGACTCCCCCCTCACGCTCCGAGCGCCGCTTCCGGCTTCGCCGCGTTTCAATCTCCCGCGGTCGCCCCGGCTACGCCCCGCGTGACGTCGCCCTTCGGCCTCGCCCGTGAGAGCCGCCGGCGCGTGTCGCTCCCCGCTCCGCTTCGCGCTGCCCGGGCGGCGGGAGCCCCCTGCCCGCGCGCGGCCCTAGCGCTGCCCGCGGCCGCCGCCTCGCTCCGCGCGGCGCGAGCACTCCCTCAGCGACCTCGCGGAGGGCAGCGAGCTGCGCGCGCTGCGGGGAAGCGGTGCCACCGGAGAGACCTTGACGGGTTGCAGAGCTGAGCCCGCCTACTTCTGGTGAAGTTCAGAAAGGCCAAGTGCAGTGTCCTGCACCTGGATCAGGGCAATCCCAAGCACGAACACTGCCTAGGAGATGAGTGGATTGAGAGCGGCCCTGAGGAGAAAGTCTTGGGGGGGCTGGTTGGTGACAACCTCGACATGAGCCAGCAGTATGCAAGTGCAGCCCAGAAAGCCAATTGCATCCTAGGCTGCGTCAAAAGAAGGGCGGCCAGCAGGTCTCCTTGGAAGTGATCCTGCCCCTCTGTTGTTGTGAGACCCTGTGTCCAGCTCTAGAGCCCCCAGCGCAAGAAAGACATGGACCTGTTAGAGCAGGTCCAGAAGACCATGAAGATGATCAAAGAGCTGGAGCACCCCTCCTACATGGACAAGCTGAGAGAGTTGGGCTTGTTCAGTCTGGAGAAGAGAAGGCTCTGGGGAAGCCTCATTGCAGCCTACAGAAAAGCTGGGTAAGGACTGTTTACAAAGGACTGCAGTGATAGGATGAGAGGTAATGGATTGAAACTGGAAATGAGTAAATTTAGAATGTAAATACAAAGGATTTTTTTTTCATTCTGATAGTGTGTTCTCCAAAATTATGAACACAGAAATGCTTAATATTACACAAAAGTCACCATTTGACTGATATTGTTATAAATCACTTAGTAGTTCCACTAAATTGTTTAACGTTATCAGTAATGTGTTATGTGCAATGTATTACATGAATCTGATGTTCCAGACATGCTATAAAGCAAAAAAAAAAATTAAAAAAAAGATATATATACCAGATGGCCAACTCCAACACCACATTGTCTTCTGTTGCTCACTTCATGCACAGATTAGTTGTCTGCTGTCAGGATTTCAGTCCAAGATTTCTCCAGGAAACTGCAGCACAGTTAAGCATTCTGTTGTCCTTGCTTGCAAAGGGGCACAGGTTAAGCTAACAAAGGCCACAGGACTTGCACTGGTCTTGGCCTTCCTGATTCGTTTTACAGGGTGTGTAGTTGCAACTGTAATTCCCTAACGATGAAGCAATATCACCTGTTCTCTGTAGCTCCTCCTGAGCTTTGCACAACTATCTGGTGTAATGATTATTGTTATAGGTATTTCTGTAACTAATTGATTAGTAATAACATTCTGCACAGAATGGACTGTCTTTGATCATGGAATAAAATGCAGTGAAAAGTAGTACAGAGAGGGAATGAGGGCTTGGGCCTTGTAAACTGCCAAGGATAATACTGAGAGCCACAGGGTGGTAACTCTTCTGCAGTCAGTTGAAGGACTGCAACACTGAGAGCCAGGCACAACCTTGTTTAGGATTAGAAAAGACAACAAAAGGCAAGTACCTAGCATATACACATAACTTAATGAATCTGGATGTAACATGGGCTTGCAATGAAACCTGTAAACATACAAATGCATATCACTCAACCTATCCCTATAGAGTAAATATGTAAAGATCATATTAATAAACATACTGACCCTAGAGTGAAGAGGAAGAAACTATCAAGCCAGAAAAGACTCAGGATGCTGATAACCTGCAGTATCCAACCCAGAGTATCACTCACCAGAAGATCCAGAGATATAAGACCTAGAGAAAGTTCCTGTGTCATTTTAATTGAACAGAAGTTGAACAGAAAGTATTAGTGGCATTGTAACAGGGTGAATAAAAATTCTTCAATTTCACTGTTAATGAGGCTAATCCTGTGCTGGAGATCTTACCTGGAAGAGTCAATTACTTGCAAAGGTCTTGCAGAAGTCTGTGACAGATACGAATTAAAGCATCTTGTCTGGAAATTAAGCACTTGGTCCTCAAAGATTTTCCTTTCTGGTTCACTGTGAATGACATGAATGGCATGAATATCAAAACATAGTTTTTCAAACTTGGAAAAAATACGGCATATTAAATACCTGGGTTTGCCCTTAATTTTAGTCTCTGATTAATACTCATTGTGGGAAGGCGCCAAAGTTGAACCAGTTCTTAACTCTCATTAACACTAATTGTGGAATAAAACCAAGGCTGAATTAACTCTTGCCATAAACTGAAAAATGTGTACAAAGTAAAAAAAAAATAAAATATAGCAAGCCTGGTAATGGATTAGAGTGCTAATTTAGGTCCAAGGTAATGAAATTAGAAGGATTAAAGTAGTCTGTTGTCACTATTTATAAGCAGAAAAAGAATTAAAATGTTAGCATTTTGGTATATCATGTTTATTTAACTCTTTTTCAATTTAATCAAGTTATATCTAAAAAAAACCTTGAACAAGTAATTTTTTCTACACATGCTTTGACACATAAACTAAGATACAATCTACATATAACTATGAAAAAAACAACATAAAAATAGGTAAATAGTTTATGTCTTGAGGTACTGTTTACTACTATTTTTTCACCTACCTCTTTAGGGTATTTGACACATGTCATTATGATGCTGTTGTCAAGCAATTGACTTCTTGTACGTGTTGATAAAAGAAAATTCCTGCCCAGGTTATTTGGCAGACTATACACCTCTGACCCGACTCTGGCTGCTCTAGAACCAGTCTGGGATACTGGACCACATGATGATGTGCACGAGTAGGCTTTGGCCATGTCCTGTCTTGCCCTGAAGCTGCCATGGCTGGTGACAAAGAACTCCTGCTCCTCTGGGTTTCCCTGGCTGCTCACCCTAGTCTCAGCCACTGCCTTGCCTGTGCATGGGAAAGCATTCTTGGGGCAACCCAGGGAGCTAGTCGGGGGTTGAAATGGATGGAAAAGACCTCAATCAAGTGCTGTTTTCCATGTTATTCCGTTGCTGCAGCTCCCTGATACAGCCACCAAAATGGCCGCGCTGGCAGTAGAAGAAGATGGGCAGGAAGGAGCAACAGGGAGAGTCAGCCGGGAACTGCAGCTTTTGGAGGAGTGCTGTGTAAATTCAAGTCAGGTGGCATTTTTGAGAGTTGTTCCTATGGAAACAGCAAAAGTCTTACTTTCCTGAAGTTTTATCACTGGGAGTTAGGCGTTTATCCACCAATATATCCCTCCTCATCTTTGTGGAGAAAAGCAAGCACCATTAAAAATAGATTTACTGAATGTAACAGTGAACCAATTCTGGAAGTAGCTGTTTGCACAGAGAGTTCCCACCATGACACAGATTGTAAATTATTTATCTGAAGAATACATTAGTGTTTTGTGATTAATGGGCTATTTAAGTTTTTACTTCTGCTGGAGGACTCAGAGTAACCAATTCTTGTGCATAAGGTACTTCATTTTAGACGTAACCAGACAGCCTATATTTACAGAACAATTCCTGTTAAAACTATATACTCCTCACCTTCAACTCTGGTGGTTAAATACCATCATGCACAGCTACCCTGGGCGATGCTTGTCTCATTGGGGCATGGGGCCACCAGCCCATGATCTACCCATGCAGATTCCGTGACACAACATGGCCACAGATCTGGGTCCTGAATGGCCAGAACCTGGTAGTACTGGCAGCCCAGAGGGGAGTAACTTGCTTCCCTGGGGTGAACCACAGCTGTGTGGTATCCTTGGTGGCATATATGTAAGGAAGCCTGAGTAAGCCCAAGGCTGAGGAAGAAGAAACTCCCACCACCAGGGGAAGGCCTCAGGTTGCTGGTGGCTCAGTGTAGCTGCACTAATCCACCCATGGTGAAGAGCAGAGTTTCCAGTAAAGGACCAGAGGAGCCCTGTGAGGGTGAGCATCCCACTAGGGGAGAGGGGTAGCAGCTGAAGGGTGAGCAACCTCAGGGAGCAAATGACAATCTGAACTATTTTCATATTCGTTAGATAACATAGACTAATAGGTTGTTAAAGGATTGATTGGACTAATGAAGTTCTTAACACTCTGCATATATATATATATATATATATATATATATACACAAGGGCACATATATTAATGATAAGTGTGGAGTCGCTTTTATGTATCTTTAGTTCAACAAGCTTTTTGTCTCAGAACAGATTTTCTTTTTACATCCAGAATTCCCATGCAGTCACCATTCCTGATACCCTTCTGAGAGCTTGAGTTACAGAAATAAGAAAACAAAAAGTTGCCAATACCATACCCTGCTTTGGTTTTGAAGTTGATTTAATCCCAGTGAAGAATACTAGGGGACCTTGTGAATGTAAACCTAACAAACTATGTCAAAAAATAGTAAAAATCATGTACAGAAATCATTTTTTAAGTCAAATTTTTTTAGGCTCTCAAGAAATTTTGGTCATCATGATTTTTTAGGCTTCAGATTGATAGTGTTGATATCTAAACTGGCTAAGCTTGCTGGTTTGAGTGCATACCCTATCTGCATCGTAATCCTATGTGGGAACAGGTCTTTCATGTGAATTAGTCCTTTCTTGCTCACCATATGTTCAGTTCCATAGGAAGAAAATATTGATGCCTGTACCACAAGAAAGGGACATCACACTCTCAGCACCTGGATGATTCGGCAACTAAAATTCTGCAGTATGCTTTCTCAGAGGTATGCTTGAGTGTGTCTTCTCAGGTCAGTCATGTAAACTGAACATGTAAACTGAATATGCCTAACTAAATAGCTGTTGTCTCTGGGGGAGATACAACTCCATGCTATTAGAAAATACTGTGTCCTTCTAAACACCTTTAAAATGTACTTTACCTTGATGAAGCGACACAATGTGGCTTGCAACCCTGTTTTTCATTGCCTACTGTTTTCATAGCGGGCACCTCCACTTTTTATAATCCACATCTCTGGAGCTCATGGGACAGACCTCTGGCTTTACAAAAGGAATTTTTTCTTTTACTATTGCAAGGGCTTGAAATAGTTCTAGCATATTATCCCCGGGATCATTGTATTAAAAAGCATTGAGGAGTTGTGTGATACCTGTTCTGTGCCTTGGAGCCTGGTGTGAAGAGGTTTTGAGGCTATAAAGCCCTTTGAGTCAGTATCAGAGAAATGAACCAGCACAGAACTAAAGACGTGTGGTTATGTTCATGTTACCTATAGGGAGCAATACCCGGAGCAGAGTGTCTCCAAACCTGTGGTCAGATTTGTCTTGTCAGGAACTACTTGATTAGTTCTGAAAGAGAATTTTGAAAGAATATATATATGTATGTCTTTGAGTTAGAACAGAACTAGTTCTGTTCAGTGATTTTACTGTCTAGCTAAGACTCTTGTAAGTAACTGAACTTTCTGAAAACACTGACAAACTTTATGCAGATGATGCCAGCTTCTAGCAGTGACGACATTAAACCTACCAAATAGATGCTCATATTTTACAGACATGAAAAAAACCCAAAACATAATTCCCAGTTAGTAATATAGCATCATATATTTCTTAGGTACTCCAGCAAGAGGTACTTCTGAAAACACTGACATAGTTAAATTTAGGTTATACAGAGCATACAAAGATATTACAAATATAATACTTTTAAAAACACCAACCTAGTAGCACCTTAATTGCTAATACTCTGTAACTGTAGTACATGAAATTTATTGTGACTATATGCACCTTTAGAGAAAGTCTCTATATTTTAAGAATTTTAGTTTTAATTAATATACATGCCTGTCACAGGAATTTTTAATTAAATGTTCTTATGAGATGTTCATCTTACACTGTTGGAAGAAAAAGTTATTAAAAGGAAATCTTGTAACAGTTGTGTAAATCTAATTGGACGTATATAGAGACTTATTTTCTATTTGCTTTTTGATGCAACAGGAATGAGATGCAAATTAACTGTTTTGACTCTTTATTTTTAAATCAAGATGCACTCTAACTTCATACCTTAATCACAAATGAGGCCAATCTGGGTAATTTAATGAGATCAAGGGGGTCACTTGCCCGGTGTCCTCAAAATGGGAAGAAACGATTTTGGAATTGGAGGGGGTGGAGTTTCGGATCTTCTCCCAGTCTTTTACTAAAGCCTCCAGATTTCCTGTGGGTAAACCATTCATAACTTCTTGAGGAATCCCTTTGGAAATGCCTCCCACCCACAGTGTATGTCTTCTATTATCGGAAGCCCACACAGATTTCCCAGGGAGAGACTGAGAGCCATGTACACATTATTTCCCCCCCCTCCCCCCTGCCCTCCTAACCACTTCAGGTTTTGCTTCCCTCACCAGTGAATCCCATCTGCCTCCCATAATTTAGCAGTTCTTGCCCCACCTCTTCCCAGGTCAGCTTGTGGAGGAACAGAGGTTTCCCCCAGAGAAGACTTCACAAAGGTCTGTTCCCTGCAGCTGCTTTACTCCGGCAAGGGAATCCTGTCTGTGAAGCCAATTTAAATGTCATGGCCCAACTGCTGAGATACCCTGCATAGTGGGGAGGGTCAGACAAGATTAAAAATTTCCCTCAGAGTAAATTAAGGTGAAACAACAACAAATGACTGATTAATTTGTTAATTTTATTGGAAACAAGAAGCATTACATGTAGTTCAGAAAGCTTTGATCTCTAGTGCCTTAAAGATAAAAAAAGTCCATAAGAGTAGAAGAGATATCCCTACCCTTGGTTCCAGAAAAGTCTGAGAGGACTGGTCCAGATCTTTAATTCTTGGGTGCTGGGTGCAAATCCAGGAATGTCTTGCAGAGCCAGTACAGATCTTTCATTCTTTCCTGGTGGATGCCCAATATACCACTGTCTTTTTTATACACCCGGGACCCAGGTGGAGTGACTGTAGCTATGTAACAAAGAAATTAACTTATCTCTTTCTACAGGTAACTTCCTCACCCACAAGGAGCTGGGGAGAGCAGGGTCATCATGCATTTCCCACCTTCCCCCTCCAAGGCCTTTCTCATTCTTCACCCAGGTCACAATGTTATCTCACCACCACTAAGTGTTTGAGATATTAGTCCTTTAAGAAGTAGTCAGGCTCCTACAGCTGTTTATTCACAAAAGCAGAAGAAAAGAAGTATCAAAATAAAATATATTAATGTGCAACTGCTAGAAGTTTAGAGGGTGTGGGATATTGCAATCTCTTTTATGGAAAATGAAAGAGAACTCTGGGTTTGCAAGACTGCACAAAGGGGACTTGTGCAGGAGACCATTTGCTTCTTGATAAGTGGCAGCCAAAAGCAGCCACCATGTTAAAGAAAATAAATTATTAAGTGGAAAAGCACAGCTGGTCTTTAAAAATACGATCTGATTTTTTCAAGGCTGCATGTCTCGATCCTCCAAAGTTTTCTTTATATCATGTGTTTAATTAACACTGTAGTCATGGAGACTTCAAGCGCCTGTAATTGTTCCTCACAGTCATGTTTAATAGTCTGGAAATGGCATGCCATGATGTTTGCTCTGAGTTTCATCAACGTTCTTCATTTCTACTGTCTCCCCTCTTCCTCCTTTGCTCTGAAGCCCATGACCTGTGAAACTGGTGTTCAAAGCAACAGCTGCTCCAGGCCTCCTTGCAGCAGGCCCCTGCCAATACCAACCTCTGTTTCCACATCATGTAATCTCCATAGTGCAAGGTCACGAGCTTCTTGCCTTCCTTTCCCATTCATTACCTGTGGTATCAGAGCCCCAGAAAGCAATTCCCTTTAACTTGGTGTTTTGAAATTCCAAATACTTGCTGTAATTTGGAAAGGATATATAGCACACTGGTTATCACAGAGTACCACCAAAAAATGCATCTTTCTTCTTTAAAAGAGGTGTATCTTGAACCAGCAAAGAAGGGAACAAAGCAATGTTAGACCTCGTTTCAGTATTTCCTTGTGGAAATCCAGGGAGAACACTACATGGAGTTCCAGATATTTAGTGAAAGAAGGGAGTTGGGTTGACAGCTTTCCATTAAGCACAAGGTCAAGCTGGAAATTAGAATTTCCTATTAAAAGGAACTCCAGTTGTCATTGAGATAGAGGGAGGTTTCTTCCAACTCAGCTCCACTCTGTTTGCTAGCTGAAGAAGAATGAAAGAGTGGGTGGCTTTCATGCTGAAACATAAACATTGGGATCCCAATAGATATCTCTGTATCTTTACTGACTGTCTAAGTAGTTCTCAAGAGATCTTCAGAGTTCAGGTTTACAATTCTGTCCCTTTTCATGGGGGAGGAAAAAACTAGTCCTTTTGCTCCTTAAATATAAGGTTTCAATAAACCCCTTCAGAAGACTATCTCTTACAGAAAACTTATACTTTCCTCCCTTCAAATCTCCCTACTTTCAGGCTTTTCTACAGCTATCCAGCTTGGTTTGATGGATAAGCATTATCTGCCTTGTATCACAAGTCACACTTTATTCTCAAGCTCCTGCATGGTTATTTTTCTTAAGAGAAAACATGTTGTTAGTTTTTTGCAAGGAACAGTTGCTAAGTGATTATTATGTCCTACAGATTATATCCTCATAACAGCAAACCGTTTCTTTACAATGAGCTAATAAAATTCCAGTGAAGACATCCAAGTTCCATTTAAAATAAATTATTGTCCTGGTTTGAGCTAGAACAGAATCAATTCTCTGCTCAGTTATTTTACTTTTCAGGTAAGTCTCTTCTAAGTGACTGCACTTTCTGAAGTTAATGGAGTTATTTTCTTAGTGTCTGCTTCTAGCAGAGATAACTCTCGATGTTTACAGTTGCTACTAAGGATTGGTATCTAGAAAGGCTCATGCTTATACTTGCTCCCATGGAAACCAAGGTCACTGCTAATTCTTGTGAGCCTGTTAGATCACTGTGAGTGAAAGGGTTGTAAGTAAAAAGGCCACACCTGCAGGGAGGAGCAGACAGGACAGGTGACCCACAGGTGACCAATGAAGCATTCTATTCCATATTCATCATACTCAGTATAAAGCTGAGGGACCACAAGGGTCAAGTTCTCTTCTTCTGTGGCCTGAATCCAGGCAGGACTCTGTCCATTCTTCTGCCTTTGATCCTGACCCATGTGTTCCTGAATCCAAGTAATACCTGCCACTGTGTTCAGCCTGGATTCTGGAGGAGTTTGATATTGAGCTTGTATATAGTTGTATAAATTTTCGTATATTCTTATTAATAGTATTTTATTTCTGTTACTGTTTCATTAAAGCTGATTTAATTTCCTGTTCCAATCCATAAGTCTCTCCTTTATTCCTTTTCCCCTTTGGAAAGGGAGGGAAGTTAATAATCTTGTGATTTGTTTAGAAGCCAGCCAGCCTTAACCCTTAACAATGGTGAATCTATAAAATAGGCATTAAAATATCTGTGGTCTCAAGGGATGCCAAAAGGGATAGGTGCATAGTGTTGTAGAATAGGTGCTAGCTTTTTCCAAACTGTACAACCATAAGGCTCTATGGATGCTTTGAGGCACCATAATTCAACACTGCTGCTGGAAGTGGTGGAAGTACCATGGACTCTATAGGGAAATTAATCCACAGACAGATTTTTAGACATGCTGCACAGGGTTACTGCACTTGGATGCTTAGAATGATGCAGATGGTCATGGACTAATTGCATGCACAGAAGAACATGGCTCCTTGCAGTGGCAATTGATGCTTTTTCGTGCTTGTAAAACTGTTAGGAATGTTGTAATACTGAAACCAGCCTCTTTGTATTAATTCTATTTCATTCAAAGCTACATTCTCTAAATTCTGTAACCTAAAAAAGCACAATTTCCTTCTCTAAGAAGCTTATCTTCCCATAAAAGATCTGTGATGCTTGGCAGTGGTGCAGTCCTTGCTGACTTTTTCTATGAATCTATTCACTACTTAATGGCAAACCCAGAACATGAGGTGAAGGATCACTGGGATATTCATAGGTGTGGAAGAAATATCTTATAATAGAGTTATCTGTTGGGAACTGAATGGACTGCATTTCTTAAGGAAACGTAAAATTTTTTTTCTATTTAAGTACTGCAGCTGTACTAGTGATTCAGGGCCAGTATGTAGAAAGCACAAGGAACATCAAGTGTAACAGAATACAAATGGAAAGAGCAGTGGGGGGACAGGAGTAACAAGAAAGACATTTTCCAGTACACATAGCTTCTGCAGTTGACATACACACGGTCAGATCACTTTGACTCTCATGCTACACTTAATGTAGATAGCATCAAGCTGTAACATAGATGATAGCTTATTTCTTTTATTGTAACACCAATCCAAGTTAGCTATGCTGAGTTTTACAGAATTTCTCCAGAATTTCAGGACACTAAACCTAGCTGAAAGTTAGAAACTTTCACATAGTTTTATGTGAAAGTCTATCTTGATTATTCCTCAATATTTCATTTTGCTTACTGGTCTTTTCCAAAACTAGAATTCGGTATTTATTAAGCTTAAACCAGCCTTTCACATTAGTCTACTCAGTTTCTGAATGTGGCTGAGATATAAAGGCAGGAGGAAGAAAGGATTACTCTTATTCTAAAATGTAATTAGGAAATGCCATATAGTCTAAAAATAGCTCAAGAAGATCAACTATACATGATGTGCCAGCACCCCTGTTAAGTCAATATGCTTTGAGATTGGTGGGTAATAAATAAATTATGAAACTATTTCCCCAAAGCATTCTTTTCACTTTTTCATATAGCTTTATGTACAGGTGGTCACAGATGGAGCTGTCTGAGATAAACGGTGTATGCAGGAGGTATAAACAAACCTGAGGCACAGGTCTGTGTGGATCAAAAGCTGCTTCCCCAGACAATGACACAATATACTGCAATTCCCACACAAGGAAGTGCTGTCTGGCTACTGAGCACTTGCGACTTTTATCCTTGGAACCCAGCAGTTCAGTTTCTTGGAGGTAAACTCAAGATTGCTTTTTCACAATGTTTCAGAAAGTTTCCAACAATACTATAAACAAACAAAGCAGTTTTATATAGATATATAAATGTATATTTCCCTGCTCACAAGGCCAGTTCTTGGTCATCACTTCAGCCCATTTGTGCTGACCAAGGGCTCAAAGGTCCTTGCATATTGCTTTTTACTAAACTAAAATTTATTCCTTCTAAACAAAAAGGGAGGTAGCTCATATTCAGCTTCCCCCAGTGTCACACTCAGTAAGGGAGCATTGTAACCTAGCAGAACCTAATTATGTTACTCCCTTGGAAGGGGGAGTCTTTCTCTAAAAATCAAGACGATGGCTTTGCAGACCAGAACATCTCTAGCTTACTAGGCATGTATGTAGAATTATCCTCCTTTAAAACTCTACCTCCTTATGAAGAACAAGTTCAGTTCCCTTAAACCTGTGTAAGAGATTTTTCACTAGAGAAACTCTGTTATTAGTCAGCAGATCTCCTGACACGGTTGGGAGTAACATTGTCTTCAAAGGCCTGCAGTTAAGTGAGGAACAAGATTTTGCCCATTAAGTAGGAAGTGGTAGCACTATCATGGAAATAAAAGGTGCTGTGTTATATAAAGAATTAATATGGAGTTGCACTATCTTAGAGCAACATGAGCCTGCTCAGAGAAGAAGCTTTTAGAATGCAAGTTGAAAAAGGGCAAGCAGAGAGGCAGATTTCTGTGATAAACTGGGGACTAAGTACATCGGCAATTATCAGAGGTAGCAGAAAGGAGGACAGTGATCTTTTCACCAGCAAAGGACTGTTCATTTCAACATTGGATGCCAGGTTTGCTAGAATAAAAGTCAAAAATCTTCAAGGAAGAACCAACCATAAATAAACAACAGTATAAATTTATTTTCAAGGCTTTTATTTAATCCTCATCACCAAGTAATTTTGAATGTTCTCTAAGATAACTCTATTTGCTTGTCTTACTATTTCTGTTTTCATATTAATTATAGCCTTAGATATTTATAACCATTGTTTTGTCCCTTAAAAGAGATGGAAACATTTCCTTTGATCTCTCACTAGTTCTATCTAAGCCCTGAAGTGCAGTTAAGGGAGAGTCTGGTGCTTTCCCCGTTCTGACACTGATATTCACTGCATTGTCTGAAGTCTGTGTTTTCAAAAGTGCAGTGTAAAGACCTAAGTGGGTTTCAGAATTAGAGAAGGTAAGGAATGTCCCGCAGCTCAGGTTTGTGGCTCTGTTTCTGGCTGTGGAGTAGTACATACTACTACTGCTGTTAAGGAAGACCATGAAAACCTTTCTGCTGTCTGGAATTCATTCTCATCCTACTACCCAGCAGCCATATCTGTTGATTTAGAGATATTAGAAGGTACCTTTTTTTTTGTTTTTTATTTCTTTATTTGCCCTTAGTCTAGCGAGAGGGCTACAGGACTGACTGCTGCTCTTGCCCCTGCTGCACCCTCAGTCTCCTGAGCGGTGCCGGTGTCACCGGATTCCAAATCCCGCGGTTATTCCAGTACCGGCCCAGCCGCGTCACCCTCTCAGCCTTGATCCTGTGACAGCTGCTGGCTGCTGCCGGGTCTCCCCGCTGCTGCCCTGGAGACCTCTAGATTTGGGGACCCCTTTTTTTGCCCTCAGTCTAGCGAGAGGGCCAGAGGTTGCTCTTGCCACTGCTCCTCTCTCAGGAGACTGAGCAATAAATCCTCCTGTCTTGTCTTCAGTATCTTTCTTAACAATGATCAAATTTTACTGGCTGTTTTTGGCTGCTGCTGCTGCATATTCAGAGAATGGCTCTAAGACATTGCACACTAAGCCCTCTTTCCAATTCTGTAGCTGTTAATTCCAAGTTTAGCATTAATTTGCTTTTCAAGTGCTGATTTTTATTTTTAAAAGTGCTTGTCTACTGCTTGACATTAACATGACTGAAAAGGAAGAAGAGTTATTCTGTCTGAATGATACAGTGTCTTCCACTATTAACTTTTTATTTTCCTATGCTAGTCATGAGACAGTGGGAGAAGGTGATAATTTTATTGGTTTTCAGTCAAGTGAAGAATCTTCTGCCCACTACCCAGGAATTCTGTGGTCCTGAGGCAGCAGATGTAGAAATAGATAAATTATGTGGAAAAAAAACCAGTATCTGGTCACAGCCTAAACCCCTAACTTTTCCTTCTTAAAATATGTGTGTGTGTGTGTATGTATAAATTAGAGGGACACAGTGACTTACTGTAAAAATAACCAAGGTAACCATAAGATACTCTTGGAAGAAGTTAATGGTTTTGTTTGAGAGGTAAATACAATCACAAAAGAGAAGGAAAAAAAAAATAGAGTCTGTATCTGGCTTTAATTGGAGATTTCAATACTTTGACCATAAGCTTGCTAACATATCTATATAATTCAATTCCCAGTTACAAAGCAGTGCTTAGCTGGGCACCCAGCAGATACACTACAATATGGAGAAAAACCTTCTGCTCAAAGCAGGTCTAGCATAGAGAGGAGAGGTAGGACTGTGTGCTTAAGTGAACTGTACTTTATGTATTACAGCTGCATAGATAATCGGCTGTTACTGCTGTAGCATGAAATCAAGTTATGAACACTAAGCACTGGCAAAGCTTCATAACTGATGTGTCACAGTGGAAAAAATACACCATAATGTGGTTGCCATTTTAAGCTTGGACATGTTGAACTGATTCCTGGATTGCTCACCTGAATGCCAGCTGTGCACAGCAAGGCTTTCTATTACCAACTGAAAAGAGTTGGACAAGTTCTGTCTTGACAGTAATACCAGCAAATAATCGCAGGATGATGCAACTTGACTTACACTTGGTGTGATATTAGTTCTGACCTAGATAGCCTGCAGAGAATTTGAAGGATACATGGGAACAAGATTTGAAATACGATTGCATTCCAGGTTGTTACATTCATAAGGAATCAAAGGCTCATCCTGCCTTTAGCAGCTCAGAATAAAACCCAGACACAAATGTCAAATGTCTTTAAAGTGTAACAGTATGTCTTTCACATTTGCACAAACTCTAACTTGTATATTCCATTATTTAAGCTATACTTCTTTTAAGTAGCAGCTCTTGATAACAGAAAGCTGGTGGTAAAGCTTTAATGTACAAATTAATCCTGTTAATAAGCAGACTGTCTATTTGGCTTGACAGGATGAGGCTTGTACTGTGCAGGCTCCGTTTCTCACATGGTAAGCTTTGTCACAGAGTCTGGCTCTAAGCATAGGGTTTTTTTTATTTTAAGCATTATTTTCTATGTCACTAAAGTTAAATAAAAATGTCAAGAAAAGCTGTCAATTGTGAAAACAAATCAAAATACAAAAAGTAAGCATTCAAACATGATTTATTGTTTCATGTAGCAAAATGTTACTAGAACAATGAGAAAGGAGTCTGTTCAATGATTTGTTTTATTCCCTGACCATACTTAGTGTAATTCCTGAATAAGATCAGTCAGTTTTCTCTTTTTTGCATATCTTCCAGAAAACCCTCACAAGAAAAAATGAAATCAGAAAAATGTTTAAAAGGTCTTGGAAAGAGCAGAGAAATTAAACCTATTTAAAATCAGTTGTATTGTCACTAGTAAGTCCTGTGCTAGTGGTAGTAACTGGCATCATTCATTTCTAGCTAAAAAAAATTAAAATTCAACATTATCTATAAAATGGTTGAATTTGCATACAAGGACAGTTTTATTTTCATTACCACTTCCCTCTTCCATGTATGAAGAGCAAGGCTGTGATCTTATCCAAATTATCACGCTCCAATGCTGTTTAACCTAAGCATAAGGAGTAGATCATATTTCAAATATATTCAAATCAGAGATGAATGTCAAACACATAAGCTTGTTTTTACTTACTTCTGATTGCAGTGAAATATTTCATGTCATTAAGGGTCATCAACAACTGCATGTCACTTTAAACTACACGTGTAAAGGATTGTGCAGAATATTTTCATAAATTAAATAATGGATTAATGCAAATCAGTTTAAATGCCCTTTTAGTCCTATTTTGAAATAATGTTTCCACTTGTTTTTTGAGGAAAAGAAATAATTTTCTTATTGGCAATAATTTTGCTTCTGTTCTATGTTGGTCATATTGAGGATTCTGAGTGTTAATTGGAACTGAACTGAGTTAGGCACTGGTTTTCAAATAAGCTTGCAAGAATGTATAGGAGAAACAGTGCTCTATCAACATGAGTGTGCGTCCCAGAGAGGTGCCTACAAATACACCAAGATACTACCTAGTGGAAAGAATGTTCTGTAATGACCTAAGACACTAGAGCGTAGTATGTAGTTCCATAAATACCTTGGCATCTGTCGTGGTTTATATTCAACCAGGAGCTGAGCACCACGTCACCACCCACAGATGCAGACAGACACACAGACTCTCCCCTCCATCCCCGCAGTGAGATGGGAAGGGGAATAGGGAGAACAAAAAGGTGAAATCCTATGGGTTGAGATAAGGAGAATTCAATAGAGCAGTGCAAACAGAGAAGCAACAACAATAGTAATGAAAGACAGAAAGCGAGTGATACAGAGGAAATTGTCCTTCTAGCGCTGCCCGGCTGCCCAGGGCTACCCCGGCAGAGCTTTGCCCACTCCCGCCCCACCCTGATGTAGCGACCTGACCTCACGGTATACCGTGTGCTCTGGCTGGTTCAGTCTGTTCTGGCTGAATCCTCTCCCAGCTCCTGGGGAAAATTAACCCTATCCCAGCCAAACCCAGGGGAGCATCTCGGAGAATGGAGATGAGCTTGACAGTGAGAAGAGGCCACAATTTGGGTTCCAGAACTTCCAGAACTGCCATATGTAGCAGTAGCAGTCAAGAAATGGAAGCATTGTTCTGCAGCTGAAACAGAAAATAATGAATGTGAATTCTGCTAGAAGAACAGTAGAAACAACTTCTAGTTTTTGTTTGCTTAGCTGGTATTTCTTTTTCCTCTGTAGTGAAGTGGTTGAATATTATTAAACCTTGTAATATGTGTCCATTCTGTCCCCTACCAAGAAAAGCAATAAACTGATGCCTGTCTACCCTTTTCTATCCTGAGATGAATCTCTTCTTTACTGTCTCCGCTATGAGAAATCCAATAGCAGAATAATTTCTTCAGGCACTGTTCCTTTTTAATGATTGAGGCAGTATTCTAAAAAATTTGTCTTTTGTTCTTTGAAAGGGCAAATAGTATTATGATTCACATAGAAGTTTGGGAACAGTAGGTTAGAACATTTCTTTTTCACCTGGCTCTGAATTCCTTTTATCATTTGCTTCTGTGCAGAATGAGTATGAAGTGTTACTACTCTGACTACATACTATCCCCATGTGTGTCAACAGACCCACTGAATGACCAGGAAAGATGAGCTCTTAATCCAGTTGTCAGGTGGTTAGAAGTCCCTTCTTTCTTCTAAGTCTAGAAATATCTACCATGCTCATCACTGCTAGAAGTGAAACTTGGTGTCCCCTCACATTTATGTGAAAATCATGTCATGTCTTTCGGGTGTAGAAGCAAGGACCATGAAAAATTATGGTGTCCATTGAATGCACTTTTTCTTATGCTTCAAATATAAAAATTTTAAAAATTTAAAGATTTGGTTTTTGAACTTTAGTGAATGACCAGATGATAAAAAGCATGTGCATGGAAAGAAGAAAAAACCAAAATTGTTAGAAAGGTACATGATCTCTGGTAAGCAATTTGTAAATACAAAGGTATTATTATGAAACTGGTATGTAGCTGTCTGGCCCAGTGACTACGTGCCATCTCTATCTTTTGTGAATTCTAACTAAAGTGAGTAGATCTTTTCTAGGGGATAACTTTAAGGACACTTTCTGTGATGTGAAGTGAAATACAGAGCAGCTGCTGTTATTCTAGAAACCTGATATCCAGGCTTTTTTAAATGCCTAAGAAGACTTACTTTTCTTTCTAAATTTGACTTAACAATATTTTCTAATGTACCTAGAATCAGTAAAATGTCCATAGTTTATCATCCCTATTTCAATCACATGATGAAGTTTGCCAGCTGTTACCTGCCATCTGAATTCCAACACAGATTATGCACAAAGTCCGAAGATTTGTATATATTCCAAAAATTAAATATTTCTAGGGTTTGTTGCACTTTCTAGTCATGCAAGGCATTTTGTGATTTGATCTCCTCCCTGTTTCCAGACAAGCACATAATCAGTGCAGACTGACACCCAGCTGTACCCCCAAACAGCTTGTAAAGCTGTAGGTATCTAGATGACATCAATCCCAATTAAAAGTTCTCTCCCTAAAATTGTTCATTTTTCTTGCTCCACACTCCTAGGAATAAACTTTCAGTTAAAAAAAAAATTAAATAAAATAAAAGGACATGTCTCCCTTACTTCTTTTCCTCTTTGGTTTACTTTTAAGCAGCATTGCACTAGATTACAAGATTCCTGTGAAGAAGTTCTCTTCCACCTTCCACTGCCTCAACTTTGTTGTTATCCTTTCATGCCAATTCAGGTCTGTGAATTCTTCACAGCACTGAAGAAAAGAGGTTTTTCTTTAATTCTCGGACCATGTAGCTAGGAAACAGCTATATATGTCAGAAAAGATACAAGTACTGCCATTAGTCCCTATAATAATGATGTCATAATAAAGTATTAAAATATAACTAGATTTGAAAACAATGGAGAGTCATCAGTAAAGCAGGTGGTGTAAAGAGATAGTCTTTTTGCTACCTGAGTAACAGATTTCCCCATAGCAATTTTTTCTAATAAGGACAAGTATTAAGTCCTAAACAGCTTGATATTTTCCTGTATGTGTGATTTTTATTTATGATCCAACACATGTTCTGAATGAGTTAAAGTTTTCCTTACTGCCTTTATATTACAAATGATGTCTTAAATTTCTTTGATTCTTATTCCAAATTATATAAAGGAGTATTCAAAACTGAGGTTTGAAGCATTAAGTTATATCTGATATCATGGGTTTACATAATGTTATGCTCCTCTTGCCTTATCACTCTAAATGTATCAATTTCATTGGAGCTATTCCCATATAAGAGAAAGTAGACTTTAGCAAGATAAGTTTCCAAGCATTCATCACTTTGATTTCTAGTCATATAGCCAGACTACATAACTAGTTCTGTGAGAGTGCCTAAGAAATCTGGCATCACTGATTGAGATCAGTGTTTGTGTGGATGTCATGTCTATTGTATGGTAAATGCTTATATTCCTCTAATCAATTAATTTAAATGAAACATACACCATCATCAAAGCCCCTTCATGATTTGGAAATGTTAAGCTAAATTCCAATTTCATCTAAGCAAAGAAATTCTCTTGTGAATTTGTCACAACAGCCTCACTATTTTGGTTTTGGTTTATTTTGGTTTTTTTAATAAACATTACTTTGTATTTGGAAAATATTACTCTGACAGTATTGCAGTGTTATATCAGATGACAGTATGATGTATTAAATTCAAATGTGAAGAAAATACATATTTCTGTTGTGCGTAATTATAAATTGGGTTTAAACATGTGTGAAAGTAGTATCAAGACTCTACACATATTGAGGCATACTTATTTAAACTCATGTGTTTTATAGATTCAGAGATCTTCTATATCATTTTACTCAATTTTTAGATTCCTTCAACCTCTTTATTCTTAAAAAAAAAAAAAAAAAAAAGGTGGATCTCTGAAGTGAGGTATTTAAATTGTTCAGTAATGTCTAAACATAATGAAGCTTACAGACATTTTGTTCCTTGTCTGGTCATTTACAGGAAATACAAATTTATGATACATTTTTAAAATTATGACATTTCTGTGACATATAATGAAGACAACTCTTATGGGCATGATTTTCTTACAGAGTTCACTGATTCATGAAAATGATTTAGAAATCAATGTTTTTTACTAATTTCTGGGAAAACCTGAAATGGCCATCATAAAAACAGATTATCGGACTTGAACAGAGAGAAAAACTAAAAAAAAAATAAAACATACCGCTTTATGATTATCCAACAACCTATTGAGATGTTCTCTAACATGATAAAAATTATGATGAAATGTATTAGTTGATTACACTGAAAACTGATTTAAATGTCAAAATATTTAAAACTAATCTATGTGTCATAACAGTCTACGCTTTTCTTCCATGTCTGCATTTGAGTAATTAAATTTTACAGCTTTTTATTCAGTAGCATCTGTTTCATATTTTTGCACTGTAGCTAACCTATCAGTTTTTGGTAGTGTAATAACCCTGTTAAGTCAATAGCTCCTGTTTGCTGTGACATTATTGAGTCAGCAGCAAGATCCTTGTTTCGCTTGTTTTACAGCACGTGCACTTTATATTCAGGATCACTTCTGGCTGTTAGAGCATATTAATCAAGGAAGTACCTTGCTGCTCTGGTAGAGTACTTACTGACCAGTGTTACCCATTAGTGGAGGCCCTAGGAAAAGCTTTTTGTGATAGCAGAACTGGAGATAGCTGTAAAGTATACCAGGCCATACAGCACTGCTGCCATATTTCCATCATACCTACAGCCTGAATACCTCTTTAAAGTGGGTCAGGTGCTATTTGTCCTGTTTCAAGGACAAATTTTAATTAATTTATTATTTTATTTTTCTTTAGCCATAGCCTCCACACACTTAAATTATCTAAAATTGTAAAATGATTTGATTTGGAAGGAACCTTTAAGGATCATCTAGTTCCAACCTCCCTGTTATGGGCAGGGACACCTCCCACTAGACCAGGTTGCTCAAAGCCCCATCCAACCTGGTCTTGAACATTTCTGTGGAGGGGGAATCCACAGCTTCTCTGGGCAGCCAGCTCCAGTGTCTCACTATCCTCCAGTAAAGAATTTCTTCCTAATATTTGATCTAAATTTACCCTCTTTCAGTTTAAAACCACTGCCCCTTGTCCTATACCTGATAAAGAGTCCCTCCCCACCTTTCCTGTAGGCCTCCTTTAGGTAAGGAAAGGATTCTATAAGGTTTCCCCAAATCTTTCTCTTGTCCTAGCTGAGCAGCCCTACCTCTCTCAACCTTTTTTCATAGGAGAGGTGTTCCAGCCACTTCAGGGCCCTCCTCTGAATCTACTCTAACAATTTCATGCCTTCTTTGTGCTGGGGACTCCAGAGCTAGATGCACTATTCCACAAGAGTGGAGTAGAGGGGGAGAATAACCTCCCTTGATCTGCTGGCCATGCTTCTTTTTACACAGCTCAGGATGCAGTACACGTTGCCAGCTAACATCCAGCTGTTCATCCACTGGTACCTTCAGGTTCTTCTCTTCAGGGCTACTCCCAATCTCTTAAAACCCCAGCCTGTATTTATACTAGGGGTTTCCCTGGCCTAGCTGCAGGACCTTGCACTTCCATGAAGTTCACATGGGCTCACTCCTCATGCCCTTCCAGGTCCCTCTGGATGGCATCCCATTCCTCAAGGAATCACCTGCACTGCTCAGCTGGTATTGTCTGCAGGCTTGCTGACCTGCTCTCGATCACACTGCCTATGCCATTAATAAAGATATTGGGCAGTATTGTAGCTAATGTGAACCTCTGACTGCTTGTTACTGATCTCCATCATGCTGTTGACTGCCACTCTTTGGATACTGTTCTCCAATAAATTCTTTTTCCATCTAATAGTCTATACATTAAAGCATATCTCTCCAATTCAGTGAGAAGGGTGAGGGAGACTGTGTAAAAGGCCTTATAGAAGTCAATATAGTTGACATCATTTGCTCTTCCCTTATTCACTAGTGCTGTGACACTGATTTGCCCTTTGTGAAGTCATGCTGTCTCTAATCATCTTCCTTTAATCCATATGACTTGGCATTGATCTTACTGGGCACAGAGGTATGACTGGTCAGTAGTTCCCAGGGTCCTGCTTTCTACTCTTCGTCAGAAAACAGTGATAATTGATAATTGGCTTTGGATTTCATGCCTTTGAGTACAGCGATTTGTCATTGTTATTGTACCTTATTGAGCGATGTAACACAGAAACTACAATGCAATGGGTGTTCTCAGGCATTTGAAGTTTGTACTCAACATATCAAAAAAGCAGTGGTACTTTGTCTGAATTACAGGAAAATATGTGCAAGTGAGAGGCATCTGTGAGGCTGACATGCTGACTGTGTCATTTGAGTTGTTTGTAGGGAAGAAAAAAAATTATTTTTTCTTCACAGTCAGTTCAGTTGTTAAAACCAATAATTTGTGTAGTTCCTTCATGTTAAATTGCAACCACCACCATCCTCATTTAGTGATTAAAATGAAAAGAACAATGCAAGACTGATTGAAATTTCAGTCCGCATTTTAACAAAAATCAATCAAAACCAGAACAACTAGCTAGAGAAAAAAACATGTAGAAAACTATAACATACATAAAAAATATTTTTGCTGCTGAAGAAGGTCTTATAGTTACTGAAATGTGGTCACAGAGAGAAAATGGATGGAGGAAAGTCTTGTTACTATGCTAGCCTTTATATATTTTATATTTGACAGAGCTGTTGAACAGTTTCTACCCTATCTGAAGTAAAAAAGAAAGAAGAGGCGTGTGGCATTTGCTCCCCTGCATGTTTAGGTTAAGTTCTTGGTGACCAGTCATGTTGGACATGTTGAAAGGCTAATATAGTTCCATTAATTTCACTAATCATACAACAGATAAATGGGTCAGATGCAGGTGGCTCACAGGCCCTGGCCAGCTGTCCACAGCAAATGCTTCAGCTCTTGCTCAGTTTTTACTTCCACAGAACTTATGGGAAGGCATCTTGTCCATTTTCTTCCACACAGCCAGCCAGAGACCCTCCAGGAGCTCTTAAGCTTTGAGTCCATCTTTGCTCAGCACCAGAATTTCAGTGGAATAGTTTGGCCACATAACTCGAACTGCAGAACAAATTATCACTGTTCAGAGTTACATTAAGACATAAATGACTAGGCATTTTTGCATGCCGTTATTTGAAACCTAGAAACCAGAGAAGGTAAGAATGTAGTTTACAGTGTTAAAGGACACACTGTTTTCTATCTGAGTGAAGAAAAGAACTGGGGTTTTAAATCTTTTTCTTACTTGAAGTTTTACATGAAGAAAACTGCAGTACTGTGGATATTTTCTGCTGGAAAGTTCTGAAAATTCTGTAACAAACTAGCACATGAAGTGAACATATAAATTACAGGTTTGCATTTTCAATCCTTCAACATATACTTTTAGTTGCTTCAGATCAGTCTCTGTTCCAGGCATCCCTCTCTATCAAACTTGGCAGAATTAAATAAATGATTCTGACGTCTTTGGGAGTGATAGAGGAGGCTGGCTGAGACTAAGACAAATACACTGAGGAAACCAATTTAAGAAAAGCTAAGTGCAACTCTCAGAACCTGGCACTAACCACATTTTATATAAGCAGGTTATTAAACACAAATCACTTCTCCGGAGGTTTCTTTTAGAAATAAACACTGATGTTGGCTCTAACAAAGAGATGAAAAAAAAATCTAATACCTTATTAAGGAAATTGCAATTTCAATGTAATTCCTTGCAGACTTCAGCTTGTTAATATGAACATAATAAAGTTTTGCATTGAATAATGCTTTAATGCAAAAAGTAAAAACGTGTTTTATGTTAATTTACATTTCATGAGAACACTATGCCCTGTCAAATCCTGAAACTGGTGGATCACATGTCCCAAAAAAATGCATAACATGGCAGGGAAGAACATTCCAGTGTGAGATCTACACCAGTTAGAGGTGCTTTGCATAGAGAAAGAGCAAGATTATCTGCCTAAAGTAGAATGAACAGATAAGTAAAAAAAAAGCTGTGACTTTGGTTTTACTGGGAAATGGAAAATTTATCATGACCACAGATGTCTGAGATTTTTGAGATCCAGTAAAACCATTTCTATCCTAACAAACTATTTTATTAAAAAGAAAAAAAAAAGTTTCTTGCATTTAAAATGAAATGAGTGTTAATACACTGCTCACATTCACCATAAATATTGAAACAGGAAAGTGCTTGCTGGTAACAGAACTAAATTTGTATTTCTGATTCTGTCTTAATCCCTCTATCCCACTTACATGAATGTTGAATTGGATAATCCATTTATTTGCAAAACACATCAAGCACTCATATTGTCTATGGGACTACTTTGAAGGTATGTACAGGTACAAAAATGTTTCCCAGTCAAGATAACTTTTAATTCTTAGAGAATATTTCTATATTGCTGTATTTTAGATTTTTTTCATTAAAACAAAAAAGGAGATTATTAGTCTACTCTTCACTTACAGTGATCTGCTATAATTTTATGTGATTGCCTTCATACATCCCTTTATTATTTTCCTACACTCTTTTAGCAAGTTCTTCCTTGCTAGCTTGGATTTAAAGATTAACATTGCTAGTTTATGTGAAAAGGAGAATGATACTTAATTACTCTCAACAAAATATCAAGTACATAATTCAGATCCCTGATTGTTCTACAGAGAAAAAAACCCCCAACTTTAACCTGCCCGTATGGAGGTTTATGTCACCATCACTGTCAGAACTACCTGACTGAATGTCATTATAAATAATAATTTTTAAATCCTCTATTATCTAATGTCCCAGAAGAACATGAAGAATTTTAAAAATGCTACTAAATTCAAATTCATTTCCAGTATTGTGAAAACACATTGCACATATTTGGTTTGATTTGACCTTTCCTTTACATTCCTGAGTGCAAATCTGTTCTGTTACTAGATTTCAACACATGATGTCAGGCCATTCTCCAGAAACCACATTAAATCTAGTTGTGTTCCCTCTTCCATTGGTATGTGAAACAAAACTTAAATACCTCTGCTTTTCTAGCGTCCCAGAGACATGTATTTATTGCAGAGCACACATGTGCAACTAGTTTCCTTTTGTTTAATATACTCAGTTGCTAATTACTTCACGGGGTCAATATTTATGTCTCATGGATTTCCCATATTTTTGCACATTTATTTTGGGATGATTCATTCACTATCAGATATTCTGTACAATAAGAACATATATAGATAAATATATGTTATAAATATATATCATATAAATAGATAGAAAATTCTCAAATGTCACTTCAGTTCTGCTTCACAGATATACAGAACATGAAAGTTACAAAAATTTCTACAGTTGAGTGTAATATCTTGTTTGCAGATTATTTAAATTCTTTCCTTGTTTATTTTACTTCTTCCAAATAAATTGAGAGGCATTCCAAGTACACCAATTATGAAGTGCTAGTCTATTTAGTAGCTGGCAAGATGAGACATAACTATTACTATTGGTCATGCATTTTAAAAGGAACACAGAGAAATAATTTGGATTTTTTTAAGGCATTCATTAAAATTCAGTAGAATTTTGTTTAATATACAGAATTTGTATAAAGTGGGAATAGCTGGTAAAAACAAAACTACATGTTATTGATTTGCTTTGCTTAAGAGCTGCAAGTGCAAAATGTTTGTGTTGGTACATCTAAACCAGGTTTGTTTTCTGTTCTGAGTCACTTGAAAAATAAATAATTTATTAATCACTTATTAAGTAGCACATCTAAGTCTTCAAGAATACTTTTTTTTTCTTTTTTAAATGTACTTTTTATTTTTATCTCAATCTCCACGGGAGGCAGTACTGTTGTTCAATATTCTCAACATCAAGTAACCCAGCATCTTACATTTTACTACTGGCATAACCTCATTTCCTCTTGAGCTTCTGGAGAACTGTGTTTAAGTGCACAACCTTTGTACAACTTTCAGCTTTCAATGTCACAAGGACTGTGCAGTTTTTGTGCTACAGCATGAAGACAGTACTTTGTAGTGAATGAACAGGGGCACAGCAGCAGTTTTAGTTGAAAGGTTTACAAATTCATACAACATCTATTTTTTAACTGCCAATACTTGTCCTAAATGTTTATAATAATTTGGGAGGACAGAGTAAGCACAATTCAAACACTTATGGAACAACAAACAGATTGTGAAGAACCCTTAAGGACTATTATTAGTTGAAAATGTGAAGATTTATTTGAAAGAATTTATACAAAATTCAAAATTTTGGGGATCTGATCAAATTGAGAATTCTCGAAGAGGCCCAAGCAAGGAACATGATTACTGACAGGGCAGGCTAAAATTATTTTTATTATTATTATATTTCAAACATTAAGCAAAATAAAAACAAAATTCTCTGTGGTTTGGCGTTTTTTGTTTGTTTTGGTTTGGCTTTTTTTTTCAGTTACCCTAACAGAAAAACTTGTCCCATCTTCACAATTGAATCAAATGCCAGCTTCAGACAACTGAGTCAGTTCTCAAAGTAACTTGCATCTACTTCAGATATTCTGGAAAATGTTCATCTGTTTCTCAGTAAATCCCAATCAATCTGGTGAGAACCTAAAGCACAGTAAGGTTCCAAGAAGAAACTCCTTTGCAATTGTTCCATGTCATTTCCTATAACGACCCTATGTGCTTCACATTGCATCTGATATCCCAGAGGCAGTGCAGTTAATTTACGCTTACACACTGCTATTACCTTAGGTTATCCTCAAAGAACACAAAAATACTACATTCCTACAACGTTTCACCTCCTGCAATGTGAGCTCTCAAATAAACCTGTTCAATGCACAAGAGTATTGCAGTTTCTGAAAAATTACAAAGGAAATTAGAAAGGAAATACACAGGCAAGGGCACAAAGGACATGTGAGTCTTAATTCTGTGAATGGCTTTCTTCCAGTTTTATGTTAAAATAAGATGCCAGATAAAGTTACTATAGAAAATATGACATGAGAAACACAAATCGAAAAGTAAATTGAAGTTGAAGTAAATTGTCCCACTGGAATAAGCAGTACTTGAGGTCAGACTGCAGAAAATCCTCAACATCTAAAAGGTACTCTTAGGCTGCAAACAGTAATAAGTATCTAAAGTCACCTTCACATTAAGCTTCTCTTAGTAAAATGTTGAGAGAAATCTAGAGCATATAAAGAAGAAATGTTGCAAAATTTGTTCTGCTGATAAATTTATTTCTTTTAGAGAAATATTTCAAGTGTATGAACAAAATTTACAATATTTAACTTATTTATAAAAGTACTATCAGTAGTTTTGTGGTTTTGTGACTTTATTCTGTGGCACTAAGCTGGGCAATAAGGGATTATAACTCACTCCTATGAATTTTTCCAAGGACTTTGGCTTGGTCTTTGTAGGAGAAAGTGTTGAGGTTCTTCTGCAGCAAGGGATGTGTGTGGAGTAGGCCCAAGGAAGGTAAAGTGCTTAGTAATGGTTTCTGAGTAATTGTAGGTAAGGCTATAATGGCTAAAGTAAAAGTAGTGGAAAAACATGACATCCACTGAGACTTTTGCAGTCAGAAAGATTTATCTGATTTCATTCTTGTATTAGTTTGGAGAAGCATTACTTCATGATTCTTGGAGAAGCATTACTTCTTCATTTCTAGTATGTCTTAAGAGCATTGTTAGAGTAAGTTTACCTTTTCTACCAGTTATCTTGCAACAGCAAGTACTATATTATATATTTAATATTTCAATATAACACAAATGATATTTAAAAACTTTTGCAATATAATATAAACTGATCTGAAATTATCATGTTGTATAAAGGAGTTGTAGGTTTATGGATTTCTTTTTGCAAAATGGATTTCCTGGTCCCTTTTAGGTGTATGAATGTATCTGAAACAGAGTCATGTTATCATTGTCAGCATGCTTAAAAATTCCTCACACCTCCATAAGCCTCCTCATGGCCATTCTTCATAAACTTTACATTGTATAATGTAATCTAATGAGTCCTTTCATAAAAGCAGGAATTCAGACATGTAAAAAGTTTTCTTATCTTGTCCAATGGGAAAAGTTCCAATTTAAAAATAGGACTGGAGAGTCAAAATTACTTTCCAAATTTATCATATAGGAAAATGTGTGAATGAGCAGCATATTCAGCCCACTTTTCCACTGTTTCTCTCTCCTTTTCCCACTTAGTTCCAACTGAACATCCTTTTCATGGATTTTAGAAGCTATGGAGTCTTCCAACATCACAGATCAGAAAAGGTTGCATAAAAGCTGTAGCAGTCAACTTCTAGTAGCAGTCTGAAAGCTTTCTGGGGAAATAGTCCGTGAACTCAGGAAGAGAGCTGAGAATGGGAAGCCTGAACTAGTTGGAGTTAATCTATTACTTAAAAGTGTCAGCAGCAGCAGAAGTGTTATCTGCTGTTTGCAGCAGGATTGTGGATGCATGTCATGCCTGGATTCCTACTTTACTTACCTTGGACTCATATTAAGGGATGGGAACCACTTGACTTTATTACTGTGATTAAATCAATGTACTTCAAAGGGCTTGATGCTTTCATTTCTGGCCACTGCAGTCAGAATTGGTCCTGTGCTCTCAGCACTGTACAGAACTGAATTTTGCTGTCTGAAGGAGAAAGGCAGTATATATTTTGGGAGGTGAATTAGTATTGATAAAACTTTCTCCTTTCTGCCTTCCAAAGGGAGAAGGCTTTCTATCTCTCTGGAAGAAGAATTCATCAAGGTCATACCAACAGTAATCTGCAGGGCTGAGAGATTCAAAACCCATTGTGCTCCCACCAGCTCTGCAGAGATGTTGCTGTGCTCAGTGTACTATCAGCCTCCAATCATTAACCTAACACTGACAAAACCTGAACTAAACCGTATCCCTAAGTACTACATCTACATGATTCTTAAACACCTTCAGGGATGGGGACTTCACCATTGCTCTGGTCAAGCAGTTCCTGTGCTCGACATCCCATTCAGCAAAGAAATCCTTCCTAACATCTGATCTAAACTTCATTGGTACAACTTAAGGACATCTCCTCTTGTTCTATCACTTTGTTTCTTGGCTGAATAGACCAACCTCCACCTCTCTACAGTGTCCTTTCAGGTAGCTGCAGAGAGCAATAAGGTCTCCCTTGAGCCTCCTTTCTCCAGGCTAATTTCTTCAGCTGCCCCTCATAAGAC
The DNA here is from genome assembly GCA_025447755.1 of Corythornis vintsioides. Taxonomy (NCBI): domain Eukaryota; kingdom Metazoa; phylum Chordata; class Aves; order Coraciiformes; family Alcedinidae; genus Corythornis; species Corythornis vintsioides. The sequence continues at coordinate 7,141 of JAOEGS010013137.1, read as the reverse complement.
ACGTGCTCCAGGCCCTTCACCAGCTTTGTTACCCTTCTCTAGATACCCTTTAGAACCTCGGTGTCTTTTTTGTAGTGAGGGACCCAAACCTGAACACAGTACTCAATATGTGTCCTAAATATTTAGTCCATATGTCAGCCTTTAAATTAGTTTAAACTTTGCTAATGCATCTACTGGAAGACAAGAGTAAATGAATATGTGACTGTAAGAGCTTAATTAATTACATCTTGCTTTTTACTCAATTACTTTATGAGGTAAAATTGGTTATATTTATGGGTAATCAATTTGTTGTTTTAATGCCATTTTGTTGTAACACAGAATCTTATTCAAAGCAGTTGAAAGATTAATTTTAAAAGCTATAGCTCATTTATAGGTCTAAAATAATGCTGAAGACTATGTGTGATTCTGTTTTAGGATAAGACATGTAAATTTAAGTTTCTACAAGCTGAAGCACATGTCTATGCAAGGTCTCTAAATTCATCCTGAGGCTGACATTCTCAGACCAAATCTGCTAAGATTTTGTGGTATATCTTAGATATCTCCCCCAGGATACTTATGATACAGATCATGCATGAGGTTCACACCAGGTAAGATACACTATAAGGGCTGAAGTGGCACTAGCTGCCCATGTGAAGGAATGTAGCAGAGCTCCTGATGGCCAATCAGCTGAATGGCTTCCCTGTGACTCTAATGGCTGCCATGACAATGATTGACAGCTGCCTTATGAAAGCTGCATGAAAAAATTAGAGGTAAAGTGCAATAGAGGTTCGACCAAAGAAATGCTCATGAGTTTCTGAATGCATTTCACTCCTGTAGCATTGGAAATCACTCTCTGTACTGGTTTGTGGATGATGCCAAATTGGGAAAATGTGTCTGGAGGTCTGGGCTGCTGTGCAGAGGGACTCAAACTGAAGAAATTATCTGACAGAAACTGATAAAGTTTTAAAAAGGCAAACACTGAATCCTGCACAGTGAATATAAGCCAAGAAAACAGTATTGACTGTACAGCCAGAGGTTAGAAAGCAGATCAGCAGGAAAGGAGCTGGGGCTCATGGGGAGCAGCAAATCGAGTATGAGCCAGCACTGTGCGCTTGCAGAAAAGAGGGCAACAGCATCTTGGGCTGGCTGCATTAGGAGTGTTGCAAGCATATCCAGGGAAGTGGTACCTTTGAGTTATCTGGTCTCATCTTCACTGCTTTCTTGCATAATCAAATTGTTCTTTTGGTCCTTTCTTTCTTTTCTGATTTCAACTGGCAAGCAATTATACTGACAAATAGAAAAATACATTCATATCCTTCATCACTCTAAAGAAGTCTGCTATCTTCTTAATCGGATTTCACAAAACATAAATATGGAAATGGGATCATTGTCTCCATAGTAAAAATATACTGTGTACATTATGTGCTTCCTCCAATAGGGGATTAAGACCTTGAAGTTAAAGTGGCTTTAAATTGTTATAGATCCTAAGTAAAAGGATGCACAACTAGGAGACTATTATCTGTTACGATGTTGTGGAGAGAGGGATGCATGTTATTGTCCTCATAGAGCACCAAAACAAAGCGAGGGGGCTTATGAAATAAAATGAAAATAAAGAGTAAATGCAGATAAGAGTTTGAGGCAGATAGCAGATTGCTCGCTGTCAGTAGAAATATGAAAAAGGACTTGTTTGTATCCAACTTAAACTGGATGAAAAAAAACCAGAAAAAAGTAATTTTCAGTGTTAGTTAGTAAAGCCTATTTTAGGAGATGAGAAAGGCAAAGCTTGAAGCCACACATTTTATTTCAAAAGCTTTTCTCTGCCGAATATAAATTACGTTTAAAGGCTTTATTTCACACATATTCCAATTGACTTAGGGGCATAGCCTGCAAACAAATTGGCAGTACTGATTTTATAGCCTTGCATTTCATGCTCCTCTTAGCCACTAGGATTCATTTTAATCATCTCACCTCATTGTCCTAGAGAAATATTATCAGACACACAAAAGATTGCTGGCAAGGCTCTAAATTTCAGATCAATATTAATCACAGTATGCAGAATGCCAAGACCAAATTCAAGAGAAAATACGAATTAATCTTACAATGAGTTTTTACGCACAGAGCAGAGTTATTATTTGTTTCCCTAAGTCAGAGTCTTGAAGATAGAATATACATTTGCCAAGGCAGCCTTACTGATCAATTGGATAAAATTAGTGAGCTCACTATGAAGGGCCAGGTATACATGGTATAAAACTGCCTTGCAACAAAAAATTTTGCTTTCATATTTCCTTTGTGCAATTGTGAGACTGGGAGAGGACATGACTTCTAACAAATAATTTATGCATAGAACCTCTGGTATGTCAAACATTTTTAAAGCAATTATTATGTGGGAACAAAAAAAAATTAACAACTAAAATTGCTGATTCATTAGATGAAAATTAAAATCCTACTGCTGAAAGAGATAATATTCTGAAGTTCATTTTAGTGAAATAATTTAATTTCACTTGTTGAATAATGAAAACGGAGCAAATAATATGTATGTGGGGAAAAATGATAATTTCTCAAAAATTAAGTTTTCTAGTTGAAGTGGCAGCAATTATTATTTATTAAAATATTACACTGTTACTGGACTGTTACCTAGAAACTAATCTTCTCCAACAGTCTTTCCTCACAGCTATAAAGGCCTCTTGAATACATTCACAAATTAAAGAAAATATAAATTCTGTAACCAGGAAAGAAATGAGCTTAATTCAAGCCAGCAAAATAAATGTTTTCTTATAATTCTTTTGTGAATGGAAATCTCTTTAGTGAATCATAAGCATAAAATTATTGTTCTATGGTTGTTTTGTGCTTCATTCTGGTTTTATCCTGAATAAGAGTTCCAGAAGTTGAGTAAGAATTAAAGGCAAGAAAACTCAAAGCAAAATTTTATGGAAAATACTTTTTGTTAAAAGAAAACAGTAGAAAATCCAGTCATTCACACTCATTCCCTCATGTATTTTACTCATTCTTTCATACCAGCACCAAGAATTTAGCTAAGAGGTAGTTAGGTTAGCACTTCTTGTGCTAACAAGGAAGATAAGGTTGCCAACTATCAAGTCCTCTCTTAGGTTCTTCTTGACTGGTGACAATGAACTGATCTTCAGATAAATGCTTTATAGTTCTTATGAGTCAACACTTGATATGGTCTGAACTTTCATCCATGAGGTCATTTTGTCCCTTACTTTCCTCCCTTAAATGGGAGATGAAATGTCTTTTGCCTGATTTTCCATATCTGAAGGTTGAAGTCTGTTTTCCTGTTGAAACTGCAAGAAAGAAATCACAAATGAGATTGCCATCCAAGAGTCCGGGTCTTCTATTGAAAATTCACCTGTGCTGTACTCTTGTTGCAAACATATCTGCTGAGGTGCTCACCAGTTTATGTTTTCAGTCCTTCCCTGTTTACAAGTACATGCCATTTTTTTCCTGTTTTTTTCTGATACTTACGGACCCATGAATTCCCATTCATAGTTCCCTCATACCAGTGTTTTACACACCTGTGTGGAAGGTGCTTTACTCTCTGTACAGTCCTACAGATAAGCATAAGTCTAAAAAATGACAGCATAAAGAGAATCATGGTCAGATACGCTTAAATGTATTGACATGAGTTCCACACAGGAAGTTTTGTAACATAATTAAGCATTTAGTGCCTTAATCAGACTTTTGTTGGCTCAAAAATTACTGTTTCATGTGTTAAATGTTTGTCATTTATATTCTTCTGGATGTTTCCAATATTATCAAATTGTGACAAAACCAGGTGCGCTCCTTAGTTTCGGCCTCTTAAAACGTGACTATGTAGAACTGGAGAAGACTGCAACAGTATTCTGCTTCCAATAGTCTCAGTTATTAAAATCCATGTCTGTTCTACTGCTTCTCTTCCAGTATTAGTTTCCAATAATGTCTGTCCTCCGTGCAGATTCTGCACATTCTTTTTTATTTCCTTGTGAGACACTGAGAACCAGTTCATTTCTAACAGCCACTGGGGCACATGCTCTTTTCACTGTTGATTCACTTCCAGGAAATTCCACTAAGGAAAAAAAATCTATGCAGCTCTCCTTCAAAACTCTAACTGACTCCAAACAGTTCTGCTACAATCATCTGAGCATTTTGGAAGATATGTATACAATCATTTTTCTTTTTTAGCAACAAAAAAGTTCTCTTCAGTATCTCTCAGTATTTTCTATTTTCTCATTCTGCTATGCTTTTTGTCTCCTCAGCTATTCTTTGTTTTTCATAAAATGTACTGCTATGTACTGAAGACAATAGTCTAGCTGTGACGTTAGCAAAACTGACAAGAGGGGAATAATTTCATTGCTTGTAAAGCAAAGCACATCCCAGAGTGGAGGTTTATATTTATCTTTTTATTTTTCTTTCCTTTATTACAGTATTGCATCATTGACTTGATTTGCAGCCCATTCAAGCCTCTAAATCTTTTTTTAAAATAGTATTGTAAGAAAGCTGTTCTCTATTTTTATACCTCTCAATTTATTTTTCCTCTGCTTTGTATTATATTACTTTTCTCTTTTGTTAACTTCCTCTTATTAAATTAGAGTCAAGAATGATTTTGACAAGCTGATTCGTATCTGATCAAAGTGTCTTTTCCTGGTTTGGTGGTACCTGCAAAATGACAAAAACCATTTCACACATAAAAATGGTGATTTGAACTGAGTCCATCCCAAGCCTTTGCAAGTCTTATGTCATATGTTCACACAGCCTGAGTGAACTGAAATTATTTATTCGCTGAATCTGACTTTTAACCTGTTGTGCACACATCTTACAGTGGTTTTTATCTAGAATGTTGAACTTCTTTGAATTTACTGGAAAATTAGAGACCCCTATGATTTTAGAGAAGAGAGAGAGATTGAGTGGCCACCCTTTCTTCAAGGGTGGTTCTATTTTTTTCAGTCTTGGCAAATATGTATCCTTTATCATGCATTTTTTCTTAATCTATTTTACTGATTTACCATTTGCATGCACTGAGCCATTCTGACATTTCCCTTCTGTACATGCTCTACTATTTCTCTTTTTACCTTGGGAAGTTCTGTAAATTGTAACAACCATTTGAGTGCACCTTCTAACCAAGGGTTAGCTACAGAATTTTAACTTCAAAACTTGCTCATAAAAAATAATGTTTCAACCATTACTTCTTCAAGACTCCACTGCTGACCTTTCATTGGAGTTATTAAGGTTAGCCTAAAACTAATGAAGGCTTATTAAGTCATTACATATATGTATACATATCCATATGCCTATTAATATACATGTGTGCACATGTACATGTGTATATATATATAAACATGTAATGTGTATATATATATATATATATATATATATATATATATGAGTTCTCTTTTCCTACCCAAATGTTAATGTTTTCTTACCAAAATGTCATAACTATGACATTTCCTTTTAGTATGCTTAGGCTTTCTATTAACAGCACGTCTTTAGTTGGTAGTAGAATACCAGGGAATCAAACAATTTGAAGGAGCAGGCAGAACCATCATTTTGTTAGACAAAAGGAAACCAGCTTCCTACTTTAATGAAGATTTAGGTTTCATTATTCCATTAATAAAAATAGAGTCTCACATTCTACCATATCTGGCACTTGTAATTGTCACCATGTACTGATTCAGTGCTTCCTTCCTCTTTCTTCTGGTTGATTCTATCACCTGGTTGATTCATGACACCAAACTTTGGTGATGAGACTAGTTAAGAGAACAGTGTCTGTATTTGTGCTTGACTTAAGTAACTGCAATTTTTATTATATAAAACCTGTTGACTTTTCAGTGCAATTTTTGGCCTTGTTTTATCATAGGCCATGGCTCACCAAGTTCTGCTCTGTGTGATTGTGGTGAAAATTCTTATGATTGGTTGCTGCAATAATAATTCACACTATAATGCAGAGAGATAATTCTGGCATGAGCGCAAGATCAGTGTTTACATTAGTTATTCACTTACCCAAAAATAATTATAAAACCTCTGAAATCCTGTGGCACTAAACTGGTCATTTCGGTAATCTAATGTGGTATGATGATCTAGAGTTTCCCAGCATCCTGAAGGAGCTGCACATTGTGTGTGCGTGTGCCCATGGAGTCCATATTTAGAAGTCCATTGTTTTGGAGTTACAGAGATGGTTGCCCACTGGGCAGATCACTGCTCATTACAGTTTGTGTTACCACATCAAATTGGGCTCTCCAAACAGTGACTTTTTGATCCCATTTCAAGTTCAGACTGGATTGTACCTCATTCTGTCTGGTTTCTATTGCTCATCTTGGTTGAAGTCATGACAGAGACACCTTGCTTAGCAATTAATATAAAAAATTAGGCATTATTTCTGAGACTTCAAGAATTTCATCTCAGCCTTCTCAGCATTAATCAGACAGTTTATCTTCAGGTCAGCTTAAGTTCAAAAACTGCAATAAACAAACACTTCCACTGAAACCAGAGGACATAAACAGCAAAAGATTTAGTAGTTAAGCTTAGGAAAGCATAGGTTTAACTTTTTTGGCTTTTATACTATGGTGTGCAGTAATGTCATCCCTTATGACAGCACGTATTTCACACCCTCTGTATTGTTTATGTCTTTTGTTCAGACTGGTCCTGTAAGGCTACATTTCTCTGGTTTCCCTATGAAGTCTCACATGGCACTATGCAAAAAGCTTTATTGAAGTGATATCATCTTCTTTCTTAGCTGCTACACAAAAGGTACTATGCCAAAGGAGGACTATCACTAGTACCTTCCACCTCAACCACCTCTCGTCAGTTGGAATTGAGACCACAGGCAGTCGTTTCCTAAACCAACTCCCATTTCACATTCTCCCTGGTGCATTTTCTAACTTCTGTTAGAAGCTGTGTCTGGCAATGTTGCTTTCTAACACTTATTGGACAATTAATGTTTCCCTTTATCACTAGCTCTCACTCTCTGTGTTGCCTAAAAGATATCTAATGTCCTTACCTGTGGTAATATGGCTTTAAAAAGTCTCAAACATTGCAAGTCTTTGTTATTTTCCTTTTTTTATTAATCGGGGGGGGGGGGGGGGGAAAAAAAAAGGTTTTTTAAAGAGGGGGGAAAGGGCTTTTTCCAAAAAAAAAAAAAATTTTTTTTTAAATTTTGGGACGCGACAAA
>JAOEGS010013134.1:0-30255 GCA_025447755.1 Corythornis vintsioides | reverse complement strand
TACCCCTCATCCTTTCACTACAGGCCCTTGGAAACAGCCCCTCTCCAGCCTTCCTGTAGGCCCCCTTCAGCTACTGGAAGGTGGCTATAAGGACTCCCAGTCTGCTGCTGGGACCAACCAGCTGTGATGGCAACTTCTTGAGTGTTCTGAGCAATGTGAGAGATTTGTCTCCCTGTAATTTTTGATTAGAAGCCTGAGATGTGTGGCAAATGGAAGAACTGTTGCAAAGGCTGGTAGGGCACTGCTGGTTAATCTTGTCATGCCCTTTGTGCAGTGACTTCACACTCCCATTCAAGCTCCCATCCTCCCATCCCTTTACTGTAAATGGTCCTCTCTAATTATTACCATGTAGTTTTGTACCTGGAATGTTTCTGCCATTCCAACCACTCTGTATGTACTTTGTGTGCTTTTTTAAAGTATACATTAATTCTCACAACTGCCATCCAGCAAAACTCCTCCAAATCACAGTCTGGCTGTCGCCTGAAGTATCCTAAGTCAACCCTATGGAAGAGGTTAGAGGCCTCCCTAAGCCTGTCTAAGCAATAGCTCCTGCTTCAGGCACTCCTCTGGCATACCTGTATGGTGTACTGGTAGACTCCAGCTTTTGGCTGCCAAGGAAATGTCAAGATGCTGGGTGAAAGAACTATGGGAATGTATATTTCAACATCTTGCTGGTTTCGCACTGGAGCTGGTAACGTATGAACTCCTCCATCCTACAAAAAGCCAAAGCACAGGATTATAACTGGCACCATAATGCTTCCCACAATTAGTGTTTAGTGCTTACATATAGACAAGCTGTGCAAACATCTCAAAAAGAAATAAAACCAATTATTTTAGGGTCACTTGCTAAGTGTTACAACATATTAAATGACTAGTATGGCTATGGAGATACATGTGCACAGTCACTAAAAGGGCAAACAGCCATAAGAAATACACTCACTATTCCTAGTTTTTGAGACCTTATCCAGAGAACTAATTTGGTAATTCCATGCCTGCATTTACCCTTTGTTCCTTCTGCTCCACAGCACATGAAGATGAAACAGCCTAAAGACCCATTCCTCTGCCCATCCTGAAACTCTGTCCTGTACAGCTCTGCTGTAACTGTAATGCCACAGCCCTCTGGCACCACATACAGTTTCTTACTGGAGTTCTGAAGGAAAACCTGAACAGCTCTCAGTAGAGCTCATTTAATTCAGGAATATCTCTCTGACACAGAGAATGAGCAGATACAGGGATCTACTAAACGCTGCTCAAGGAATCACTGAAACAATTTCACATCAAATGTCCCAAAGTGTTGAATTCTTCCAAGTTTCAAGCAAAAGCAAATCACTTTCAGACCACGTGTGCTAGTTGGTCATCCAGTCAGGATCCTGCTCAACTAGCAGAAAGTTGCTGAATATTAATTAATTTGAAGAAATTTGCAGGCTGATACACTTGGCAGATTTTCCTTCCAGCACTTATTATAACTTACAAAGTGATAGAAAACTTTCCAAATGTAACTGAAGGGAGAACAAGGCCAGGGGATGACACTGATTTACCACAGTAAATTGTAAATATCACCCAGACAATGTGAGAGGACCTTTGCACCAGCACAAGGAAATGATAAGTGCCTGTATAAGCATCCACCATGAAAAAGAAAATTCCCCTCTGCACACCACTAGTTTAATAAGTGTTTGCCACACACTTGGTAGCAAAATCCCACTGTTTTTTTTTTTAAGCAAATCCTGTTGACTTAATTGACAGTGTTCCTGAAGCAAGGATTTTAGAATTTGGTTCTTAATCTGTTTAAATTAAGACAACTTAGACTCATGTAATTCTTAAATTTCCTTTTACTATGTCACCATTAAATCACTACTGCACAAGGAAATCATTTTTAGGCCTACCAATAAAACAAAAGAGTTATTATAAGAACATACCTGATCTACCACTGATGTCAGTGCAGCATCAATAATGGTCTGACCCTTCTTTATTGCTTTCACATAATGATATGATCCATTCAGAGAGGACTGTATCACCTCAAAATACTCTCTGGACAGCTTTGTATTAATTCTGATATTCTGAAACCAGAACATTAAATAGATATTGCCTCAGGTAACTGACTTTTATACTGTACAGACAGCCAAAAATATATTAACAACAAATCAATGAGAGAACAATTGTTTAATAACATAGTTCAAAGAAACTTACCTGAAACTGAGTATGAATTTTTCTCTGAAAATTTGTCTTTCAGTGGGATTTAACTTTTAGACAGCATTAACTCCACAGAAAATATTTACTTTTTAAATTATCAGTGACATGTCATTTAACTTTTAGTGGTGTAAGTATCAGTACTTCTCATAATCCATATTTTACAATAATGTCTTCATTTTGTTATTCTTAAACAGAAAAGGGGAAGAGCATAGAAATATTCTGTCCCAATAGCTAGATCTCTGAGATCTAGCTGAAATTCAAATCCAACTTCCAGTTATTTTCTATGGCACTTACACTCCAATGGCTGCTTTCACATGAATCATCCAGAGTGCTTTACTAAAAAAAAAAAAAAAAAAACCAAACCAAAACCAACAACAACAACAAAAAAAAATCACCAAGGAGAAAAAGGAAAAAGCAAGAAAAACCTGCTGTGAAATGCCCTAAGTCAATGTAAATAAGAAACTGCTTGACTAATTTCAAAGACAGACAGGATTTAGTTGACAGACACTCAGAAGTATACCAACATTGCAACTTACATCAGATAAATACACCTTATTGCTTGATTGATCATACACTTCAATTGTAATTTCATAAAGTCTGCCTGTTTCTAGGACCCATCTGTCACCAGGATGAAGTGTAAAACCTACAAAACAGGAAATACTGAACAGCACAAACCAACAGCCTCTTGACATGACCTATATAAGCATTTTGCTACTGGTGCCCACACTCTGAGGATGCACATTCATTGTTTTAAGCTGCTGAACACAGTGATGAAATAAAATAAATACATATTTTCTACTAAACCTATTTTGCATTGAGCTACTTTTATAAATAAACTTACTCGCCTGTAAAAAGTGGTATGAGAAATGGAAGCATGTATATACATACAGAATAACATCAATACAAAAACAAGGCAAGAAATTATATTAACCAACCAGGAAAACTATAGCCAGTACCAACCTAAATACCCCGGGTTTACAACATAGATAGTGCTGTTTGGCAGCCTGGAAACCCCCTGCATGCGAATACCTGAGGTCTCAGTAAAGGAATGGAAAAGTTTTGACAAAAGTCAAGTACAGATCAGGTTGTTCCTGGGACTCCTTGTGACTCTTTGGATATTTAAAGCTAATTGTACACTGAAAAGAAAAGTTATCCCCGCTACCCTGAACGACAGTGAGCATTTCAGAGATTCCACTAGAGAATATAATGCTCTAAATATAAAAATCGAATAAAGCCCCATCACATTTCCACACTGACTGAGGGGAACAGACATGATTTAATTCATCTTTTGCCAATCTAATTTTTTAGAACATTTTGAAGCATTAGGTAGCTCTGCTGAGACTGAATTCACAGCAGTGCAGCTCTCTGGCTCCAGGTACTCCTCATTTTCAAGGCTACTGGTACAGACTGTGGGTAATTTGATCTTTTTGTGCTGCAAAAGGTGGAAGGTTTGTCTTCTGCCCCGAAGACCTGGACGGAAAAAGCATCACCTAGGAAGGATACTCTTGTGCCCCAGCACGAGGTTGGTGTGTCCCTGCTGCAGTGCAGTCACAACTGATGTTGCCTGGTCCAACTTGGCAACTGGCCAGGTGGGATCTCCGTGGGGACCCAGCAGATTGTTCTGGAGCTGCAGCTCATACTGGTCAGACGGCATCGTTAACTCTGCACGTGAAACAAGACAACATGTGAAACAACACCAGCAATTCTGGCAGTGTTTGCATGCTGCTCATTTTTGCTGATTAACTTTTATTGCTGCCTAGTGCAGGCATTAAATCAACATTTTTAACGTCTTGTTGGAACAGCATTTCTGTGATATCAATACACACAGAAAATGAGTCTCTCGTGCATCTTCTAATTCTATGAAGCTGTGATTTTAACTACTGTCAACCCACTGTTTAGACCTAACATCCAGCTTCAAAAAGTAGTCAAATCACTTCCTAGGAGTTACTGACCATTTCTGCCACTCCATTCCACACTACTAACTGTTGTAGTGAGCCTAGTTCAGTAGTCTAGTAAAACAGTTATTATCTACTTTATTAAAGAAAAAACCCAAGTCAAGTCATTGCCAGTACAGGCTCCTTGTAAGCAGCAGCTGCAATTACAAAAGTCCACACTGGACATAAAGCCAGCTAACCCACCCTGGCCCTCGTCAAGAAAACATTTTCTGTTAGAAAATGTACTATCTAAACTTGATTTAACATCTAAAATTAGATTAGATTAGGAGTTAGCTTCTATTCTATGTTACCCTTATTTTCATGCCCTTGACAAATCTGCAAGAGAATATCCTTTCAGACACATCAGTTTAGTTAGATCATCATGTAGTTTAGGAAAACTGTTAAATATTAATAGTTTATACACAACTAAAAAATTCTCAGTAGTGAAAAATTCACACAAAGCATTAACAATTAAAGATGAAAAGAGAACAGGACAAACCTGTAATCTTGCCTTGCCTTATTTTCTGAACTCTGTACTGAATTGATGTTCCTACCAGAAGATAAATGTCATATGCTGGATTTAAAAGGATATTTTCCAATATAAGCAATCTGACTTCTGCAGGATGTACATGCTATTGATTTCAGGAGAAAAAAAGAAAAAGAGACCACATTTAAAGCAGCTCATTTGTTTGAAAAAGACCATGCAGCAATAATTTATAATCTATAAGTGAAAAATATTATTTGATGTAATTGGCTCTTTATTATCAACTGAAATTTTGTCACAAGAGGTAAATGCAAGGGATGATGAATGGTATAGAGACCTACCCAGTAAATACTATACAAGGTTGAAGGGGAAAAAAAAAAAAATCCAGTCTGTATGGACACCAGTTTTCTGGAGAATACAGAAAAAACTTGAGATAGATCCACAGTGACTATTCAGGCATCTAGAAATGTATTTTCCATGCTATAAAACATGGTACCTCCATACAACATACCCATTGTAACTTCACTGCAGAATCTCTAGCAAACTCACTGGTCTCTTAAATTAGGAATACAACAGACAATTGTATAAATTCTATTAGAGTTGTTTGAGGGATGTTCACTGAAAATGTACAGTCTGGCAGTAGTGAAAGATTTAAAGAAACTACCAACCAGAAAACCATAAAACTGCAAGTGGAACTATATTATTTCAATTTCACTTCCAACATCAGCTCAAAACTGTTTCAGAAAAAAATATACATTAAAACGTCAAACTAACCAAGCTACAAGCACCCAAAAAAAAAAAAAAAAAAAAAGGGTAGAGTGAAAGTATTCAGATCAGGTAGAACTGTAACAGAAATACAGTTCTTGACATGCACTGATATTTGTGCCACATTAATGTTGTTACATACATGTAGATAAAATATTCACAGAACATTTTTTTACAGGTATGGGTTAGACAGTCAAAGGCAATCCTGCTTCAAATACAACATCTAGTAACAGAAATCTGCAAAACCAGACTGCATCTGTGCTATGAACTACAGAAACCAAACCATTTTATATATGGATTTTTTTTTAAGGTGCAGTATTGATACCAGCACAATGCCAAGTATTCCTGCAAGTGATGACCCCCAAAACCTGTCTCAGGTCTTTGTAAATTCCGTTACAAGAAAAACCAACTCTTGTTACCCAAGTTAAATGAAAACCTCAGTCATCAGCAGTTACAAAGCAAGCAGCAGCCAGGACCTACAGAACAGCTGGGCAGACTGCCAACACTGCAGTTCAACACCCTTGTAGAACTGACACTCTGATCCCAAAGCCCTTCCTGGGAGACCAGAATCTAACGAGGTAAAATTAGATACTAAGGAAGTATCTGTATGATGCTCATTTCAAGTACAACAGGAAATAAACGTGTATCCAATATAGCAACCCTTGTGCTAGCTACTTATTTGTTGAAGAAGAGACCCAAAGTGCTCTAGTTAGTTATTTTATAAAGAGCTGAAAGGCCAGTGCCCTCTCCAGCATGATTCTCATTATGTATATAATATGAATGACTATCAGGAGTAATAGAAATGTGCAAAACCATTTGAAGTGCATTCCTCTGCCACAGGGCCTTTTGTCAGAAAATCAGGTTTAGAGATGATCCCTGGCACATGCACCATCCTGGGTTAGGTAACTGCATCCAGCTCCAGCCTTTTCAAGGTGATCAAAAGCAGGACTGTCACCTTTTGTGATGCAGGCTGCAGAGGCAACCCAGCAAAACAGAGATGCAGCATCGATAACCAGGACGGGAACAATACAGCAGGGCAAACCAACAGTACTCTTCTAACACTGGAAATAGGACTAAATAATAAAGAAAAATATGAATGCAAGTTTCTTACCTTATAGACACTTTCTTGTATTCTTGCTTTTAATTTAGAACTCCCTGTTTTCATTCCAGACACCAAAATGGTATCTCCTTGCTTGGCAACTTTTTCCATCTCAGATATATAGGAAGGTGGAATATAAGTGGATTCTAAGAACTTGAGTATACTGAAAGGTGAGCCAAAAAGTGAGTACAAAATTGTTAACCAATCCTTGTAAATACACAGAGAAACAACACCAGCATCTATTTCCAGCTATTTCCATTTTTAAGCAAATTTAGGATATCTGCATGAGACCAGATATCCAAATTTTCCTCACTCTTCCAGATATCTGCAGCTAATTTGTGTGACTGATAAAAGTTTGAAGCTTCTTTATGGGCTTTCAAGAGATATCAGAAGACTGCACATGTTGTCTGTAATGACCCCTCCAGTTCTGACAGTAGTTGTAGACTGCAAAAGCTCTCTAGATTATTGTGGAACAACTGATGTAGAAGACCTGAAGCTTATGTTTATGAAAGCAAGAGCTTAACAGAACTTTAACCAATATGAAGAAGCCCTGATGCATTTAATAAATGACTACCAAAAAAAATCTACAAACAAAATACTTGTAACTGTAACAAGAACCCCACCTCCGCTCAATGGAAGGGATATTTCCTTATTATACTGAAAACCACTGCAAAATGCATTAATAAGTTGAAAAACACTTTCTTTAGAGTTCTTTGGATATAAGTTTCCACAAAATAGAGAACTTCTAAATCCCAGTTAACTTATTCTTTGGGTCTGTATAGAGGACAAACCAAGCACCATGGCTTAAGTAATTGCTTTCCATTCATTGCTTTGTCTGAATACCTTTATTGAATACTTTTCACTGAATTATTTCACCCAGCCTTATGAGCTGTATCTAGCTCTCAAACAGCCCCTTGGCCATCTCCCATGTAAAGGTTAGCCACTTTGAAAGCTATTTCAACAGCAAAACTACATGTTGACTGAAACCTGAGACTCTTCAAGTTCAGAGAGCTCCTTTCTGAAATGGAAGAGGATTTTTGTTCCTTACAACAAGAATTAAAAATAAATCCCTGTGCTGAAATCGTGAGATAGAAGTCTTACTGATAAAACTTTTCTTTGCAAAAGGTGTTTCAGGATGATCAACAACTGCATCTATTTTTTACTTCAAGTTGTTGCATTAGAGCTCAGCTGGGCTGCTCATCATTGAACAGGAATGCAAGTGCACAGGCTGGTGAGTAGGCACTTAAAAAAAACCACTGAAACAATTGACCCGTAAGCATTATTTCAGACATCAGTTCAGTAAATTGCCTAGATGTGGGGAAATATTTACACACATCAAAATTAGTGGATACAAGACTGCTGAGAACAAAGCAAGTGAACTTACCGCAGAGCATTGTGGGAGTCTGAGATGCCATCGGCCTCCGTGTCCTTCGCTACTGTCCACTCAAAGGCCAGCCCTGCCAAGGTGCTGAAAGTGTTTCCTATAAATCCACCAGATCAACACAAGAATAAACAACAAGCACAGGCTTCCTGGAACACAAACCAAGAGTCTTCCCCTCTGGATATTTCTGTTTTAATGGTCATGGCTTAGGATCAGGGCAGCCCGCTAGACCAGGGAGAGATGCTCTCTGTTAACCCCTCTTCTTCCCCCAAGGGAAGAGAAAGGGAATAAGGGAGAGAGACAAAAGTATTGTACAAGTTAACACAACACACAGCCTATGTTGTTTCTTCTGTTTCTATACAACTTAATGCAGACAGCTCCAAATCCCACAGAAATAACTCTTATGACTTAATAATAACGAATAAAGTTCCACAGATAAAAGACAATACACAGCATGATTTTTTAAATGTTTAGTAAGGCCAAAGATCCTTATAATCTTCCTCTCTTGCTTTAGTAACTTTTGAAAAGTAGTATTTGGAGATTGAATTTATATGTACAAAAAGGAATCCGCATTAATGCAACTAGTTAATAATACAGTTTATGAAGAAAACAAAAACAAAAAAACTGGACAATTATTATATGGGACAGAATAAGGAATGAAACAAGGCCAGGTTGGACAGGGCTCTGAGTGACATGGTCTAATAGGAGGTGTCCCTGAGCATGGCAGGGAGGTTGGAATAAGATGATCTTTAAGGTCCTTTCCAACCCAAATCAATCTTTGATTCTGTGAAACTATTGCTGAATATGTATCAATACTGACAGGAGTAGAATAATCAGTATTAATGGTCTGACTCATACCAGATGCAACTCTCTGGCAATGTAAGATGAAGTCATCACCATCAGCCCAAAACGAATCAGACTTGGCACATCCCTAGGGCCTACTTAACAACTTTATGCCCCAGGGAAAAAAGCTATGCCACTGCCACAATGGCTGATACAAAGCATCTACTGTCTCACACAGGCTGCAGTAACAGGTTTAACACCTGTTCTTTCCACAAATTTTCAGCAAACCTAATCAGATATTCCCCAATATTCATTAAACTGGTTAATTATTTTATATTCATCTTATCACCTTCTGAATATTAAAAAAAAAAAGTTCAGAAGACCTTATTTCTAACTTCTCCTAAACAATTATGCCCTTCAATAACCTTGACACTGTTCTTAATTTTTTTTTCTTTAAGGTATGCTGAGAAAGACTACTGAGAGTCCAATAAGTCCAAAGGTCTCCCCCAGGCCTGGATCCCAAAGTTATTTGGTTCAAAAAGAACTGATTTTGAAAGCTTCTGAGTGTATCCTGAACCCCTAAAGTTAGATTGAGAAGTTTAGCCCTATGTCTTCTAACCAACACCACCTTGTTTCAGTCATGCAGATTAAATATTTCTCATGGGTTTTGAATTACTGGTCCTGCCCAGACTAACTTGGGTGGCTCCCAAAGCAAATCTGTCCATTGAGCACACTTGAGAGTCTGCAGAAGGGCCAAGCCAAGAATCCAGTATTACACACAGTGTAAGAAAACAAAATTAGTTTTCAGTATTAACACATTGCTGTACATCACCTGGCATTCACTGTTCACTAACACATGTAGGATGGGCTCCTTAACTACCCAAAACAAACAATTCAATCTTTTATAGCTGCTTTACATATCACTTCTTTTCAGCCCAGCAGCTGTCCTAAAAATCACTTGGTTTGTGTGACTGTTGATATGTGCATAAAAATCAGTCATTGAAACCAAAGCATGAAATTCTTACCAGCACCATGGTTCTTTTTCTTTCTGGTTCTACAGACAGTATGGAAAGCAGAAGGTTTAGATAAAAAAAAAAAAATAAAGAACTGAGTATTTCACATTCCAGTGCAGCCTTGCTCAACATAGTTAAATCCTGATGGGACACTTCAATAGGGCAAACACTGAAACATTTTCCATTACATTCTTATCCCTGACCTGGATGTAGAATTGCTAAAAGCCAGTATCTGTATTTTAATTATTTTAAATCCTGATCTTTAAATAATTCCCTTAAAACTAGAGTTAAATATATTGGGAAAATAAGAAAAAAAAGGCAAAAGTTGTTGGAAATCAAGCAGTGTTTGGTTTTCCTGCTCAGGTGATATGTAAATTTTACATCAGTTCCTGAATGTATTTATCTGGAAACTCCCTTCAAATTACTCAGCTTGGCTTCTAGTGACATTCAACTGTGCCACTAATAAAACCAGTGTACATATCAGACAATGAATATATATGTATATAAAATCCCCTACTCTTACCTTCAGAATCCAAAGCCTGAATTTTTAGCTCCAGTGGTGAATCTTCAAGATAGAGTTCTCTTGTTGTGGACACAATTCGGATGCCATCAATTATATCCACTATAGCATCACAACGAAGCACTTGCCCAGTCACTTGAAGAGACAGCAAAAAGAGCAAAGGAAATCAGCAGCACTTGAAATGGTCATCAAGAGCACCAACGAGACAAACTACACCTCAAATTTAGCTGATGACACAAGACACTGAAGGAACTGAAACCAGGTCATGACCTTCACTATGCAACTCGTGGTCAAATGGTGACTGTGGCTAAGTGAAAAAGAAAAGCAGTTCCCTTCCTCCCTGAACTTCACAATAAAACTTTAAAAATTATTATTTCAATCTACACCAACACTTGCAAACATTTTCTCTTAGTACACATTAAGGTCTTCTACAGTGCAGCTGTCAGACATGGTTTGTGTACCAGCAAACTTAATGACTTTTACCCACAGACAATAAAACCCTGTATATTTCTTCATTTAGTGACAGCAAGACATGTAATTGACCATCTGGTTTTGCCTATCTGTCATTAGAAAACAACCAGGTATATCATATGACAGACACAAAGGCAGCTTCTGGCTTTCTAAATGTGAAATATCTGAATTTGCATTATATAAGTAGTATGTACTGAAAGTTTTTTAAGAAAGAAGAGTGGTCTGAAATAAAAGAATTGCCCATTTTCCTGGATATATCATTAGTATCATTAACACTTAACTGAGACCTTTAACAAACAGGACTTTAAAAACATGTAAATCTAAAATGACTTTGCAAATATACATAAAAATTATTGGCTCGTGCACTGTTAAATCTCCACTTCATTACTGGAGGGTGCCAGCATGCCCGTAAACAAGTAAAAAAGTAGCAGTGTGCTTAAAGAAGTTAAAACTTACTTATATCTTCAGCAAAGATGATGGTTGTCTGACGTGTGGGCTGTGAGGACCGTGCCTGGACAACAGCCTTCTGCGAACACTGGTGCTCATCCTGCCCTGCCAGCTCTATGCTCGCGACCTCCGGCCTGGTGGACGACCTGCAACATCATTTGGTTGTGTTAGGACTTCAGTTGCTGCTACACAGAAAGCAAAGGTCATGTTTAAAAGCCACCAAGACAGTTTATGTGAGACGTGCTACACGATCAGGACTCCATCCCTAAGGGATGAATTACAACTGCTCCTCGAGGACTTCAGAAAAAGCAGTTTTTGGGCTGAGGAAGGGGGAAAGCAACGCCCAGAAGGCCAGCAGAGCCCTGGCAAGCACAGCAGTCTCTCTGCCATGTTCACTGCTTGAATGCAACCCAGTCAGTTCAGAGCTATACACAAAACAAGTCTGAAATAAAGTCCTGAAATAAATGGAAGTTTTCCCCGATGACAGTACATCACAATTATGTATGTTTGCTAAGAAAGAAACATTTTTTCAACTGAGAAACTAAAAAAAAAAAAAAAAATATTTGTCTGTTTAGATGAAATAGGTAACATTGTGTAAAACATTCAAAGTTTTATAATCACCTTTGGTGAAATGGAAGCCTACACAAAGCCTAGAATTGCTGCACGTGTTACTTCCTTCTCTGACTTGCATGGCTTTTCTAAAAACAACTGCTCCAGGAATGAGCCTGTGGGAAGCTCACCAGGGATGTGGAGCCCAGTCTCACTTCCTGTGTGCCCGATGAGACTAAATACACCAACAAAAAAACAAACAGCTTAGCAGCTTAAAAGTTATTAAAAAGCAAGCCTCTTGAAATTAAATCTGAGCTAGTAGCAATATATGCTTGAGTCCTGAACAGAGAGTGCTCAAATCAATTAAATCATTCCAGAAGGCCATACCTGTTGTAAACAGCTCCAGAACATCACCACAAGTGTGCTGAGGCGCCGAGTAACTGCTCTGGAGCACTGGTGACAGCTGCTCTGCGCAGCTTCACCTGCAGGGATTCCTGCAGAGTCAGCACAAAGGCTGCTGCCGGGAGCAGCTCAGAGCCCCCACCCTGCTTAAGCCGCTCATGAAGTAAGAGCCTGAAACAGCCATCGCTGTTTGCTCCAGCATCCCCACTCAAAGCTCTTCCACAAGGGCCCTCTGGATGATGACAAAGCTGTTCAGTAACTGCTTCTCCCAGAAGGCGACACATGACAAATGCGTTTGTTCAAGAAATTAGTAATTCAGAATATGAGGGTGCCCGCAGAACAAACCCATAAATTTTGAAGTATTTTATCACATCCAGGAAAAATCAACCCCCAGCAGTATGCAATGGACAATTTAAACATCAATTAGACTTAAAATTGTTATATTACAGATACCTAAGCCATGTACACAAATATACACATTTTTTATGCTACAGTTTATGTTTCTAAAAAAAATATTATTTTTCTATATTGCTAATACATTTTGCCATAAAAAGATTAATTTGAGAGTGAACAATTAGTTCTTTTTCTGTTACTCTAGCTTCTTAGGCAACCAGGAAACAGTTTTCCAACATCTAGCAAGTTTCTTTAAACAACATTAGTATTCAAAGCCAGTAAGACTTTCTCTGTACTTGACTGGGAGGCCTTTTGAGCTGAGCATGTGGATTTGACTGAATATGCATGCATGCATTTTTAAGTAAGTATTATATGTATGGAATTGACTTTTACCCTTATTATGTAGTTCTTTACATTGCTTAATATTCTCTGCCATTAGATTTTTAATTAATTTGAGGGTTTTGCATTCTTACAGTCTGATATTTATTGTGTTTACAACACAACAGGGGTTTCACTGTGTTTTGTATTTGTTCTTTTAATATATTGCTGTGTACTGTAATACATGAACACTTTGCACTAATACCAGTGTTGTAAAACTAAATCTGATTACAGGATATTTTTCAAACTGGAAAAAGGAAGGAAGAAAGATAAATTAAATGTCTGCATTAAATTTTAGCTTCAAACTTATATACACTCCACAATTATAAAGGAACTTTAAAGCTTTGCAGGTGAATGCCAGTTAACTCTTAGTTGTCACTGGAGTGGGGAACCTGAAATCTAATACTATTTGGCCTCTGCCAGTAGGAGGTAGAGCATCAACTGATTTTCTTACTTTTTCTAATGCGAATACATTTTTAGTTTTATTAGAAATAGGATAGCTGCTATCTTAGGCAGTTACCTGAAGGAAGTGGGTGAAGTAGGGCCTTTCTGAGGCTTTTTTTACTATTGATTTGTATTCAAAGCAATCTACATGACTATTGGTTTTTTTATATCATAACATAAAAAAATATTTGATGACCCCTCAATATCATTCAGCAATATCAAAAGCATGATCTGTTAACATCAGATTCAGAGTTGAGCAGATAAAGAGCAAGCCCCAGTCAAACGGACTGTGTTACAGTGGCATTACTCTGCTGGAATGCACACAGCCATCACCACCGTGGCTTAGATGAACAAGAAAAAGCAGCTTTTGCTTTAAAATGACATCAAAGACTGCAATTTCTATCATCTTCCAGTGAAAGCAAATCTTCAGCAGCATGTCAGTGTGTGATACTGGGATCTAGGCTTGTCAGAGGTCAAAATTAGAACCCGAGAAGCAAGCAATTGGAGGCATTTCTGGCACTCGCTGCCCATCTGATACTGGTGTCTTCAAGAACGAGCAAGGCAGGGGAGCAAACACCAGAAAAAAAAGAGTGAGGAAGTGAGGGGGAAATAAAGCTAACAAAAGACAGGATATTTATTTCTTTCCAAATAAAATCCTGCTTGCTGAGGAATTAATGACACTTGCAATAAAGCTCACCAGCCCTCTTGCTGATCTCTATTTCATTCATGAATTTCACCCTGTCCTGGACACAGGACCAAAACTGTATCTACAGATCTACCCAAACCCATGGGGTTTTTAACCACATTGTTCTTTAATACCACATGTGAGTACTTCAAGGATTATGCTTCATTTATTTACAGTCTAGTTTAAAGATCAGGCATATATTACTCTTTCCCATGCTCTAGCAACACTCTGGGTTTTTTTGCTTCAGCATTTTATACTTTTTTTTTGTCTTCAGGCTACCTCAACAGAATAAATTACCAAAAAAAAGCCCACACCTTTGTGGAGCTGCACCAGGGCTGTCAACTGATCTAAGCTTTTAGAACTTGTATCAGGCATGTAGGCAGGTACATAGCCAGAGGGGAAACTGGACCTTAAAGTTTTTCCAGAGTTCAGTAAGACTGGACTGACCAATACATTAGGTACCTTATTTCTAGTTACTAAATGTTGACATCCAAAAATGAAGAGACACGAGCCAGAACAGTGTCCAGGCAACTGTAGCTGCACAATACAACATAGGTCCCAGAGAATCAAGCATCTGGGAATAGAACCCATTACAAAGAAAATAAAAGGGGAGCCTGGCAGAGTTCCCTCAACTCTTAGGGATTTTTAACACCACAGTGGCAGATTATGCCTTCATTCAATCCTCTCTCCTCAGATGTTTCTTATTGTATTGGGAAAACAAAAAGCAGCAGAAAAATCCTCAATCCAGTTCTGATTTAAAAGCAAATGGAAACATCACAGAGCACAGAATATGCCAAGGGTGAAGCTTTTGCTCACAGGATCTTATTCTGGTGATCGACTGGCAAGCCCATTAACTTCAAAGGAAGCAGAGTTAAGCTGCTGATGACTATGCTCAAAATCGAACCCAGATGCCCAACTGTAACTTGGATATTTTGTCAATTCAACTGGTGGCCAAAAGCATTTCACCATAAGTGTTTATTTTTGTACACCTTTTGCATGAATAAAAAAAGGATGCCAGTGACAGTCACCTTCCAGATAAGAGAATGTGATAAAGGTTGGCTACACAAGTTGTTCTGAAATTAGCTTAGCCTGATTTCAAATTACAAAAACTATAAAAATGTCAGTTTACTTCCAAAACACAAACGTCACATTTTGCATTATTTCAAATTATCCATTCTGTTAAAACTTCTCATATCCAGTTACCTTTAAAGCTTCAATTACTAAGGTGAGAGCTGCACCCAAAGAGAGCAAAAGCCTTCTGATTTCATAAGTGTTCAGCAATGAAAGCTGCTCAAAAATCAGTAACAGTCCCTATTCTTTCTGTCCTCCTTCCCAAGATTATGCTCAGATTCAGAAAAAGATTTTTTTTACAGAAAAAAAAAAAAGGAAGGAAAAACAAACAACAAAAAAACCCACAATAATTTATTCTACCTCTTAACTCTGGCAGAACATCTATGCCACAGCCTCACACTATCTGCTCTGGTTTTGAGCCAACATACTCAGGTAACACAGACCCAAGGCACAGCAGCATGGCCTGTCTCACTTTACCAACCAAGGGTATCCCAGCTCTGAGCTCTGACTGGTACCTGTGAGAGCTGGAAGCCATGCTGGGAAAGCCCCTGCTGAAGTGCAGCCAGCCTACCCAGCCCTCAGCAGTGATGGCACCTTCCAGAGACACGGACAACGTTTTGCAGCATTGTAAATAGAAAATACAGAGCTGGTGATAACCCAAGAAGGGGTGAGGAGAGCAGGGGATAACCATCATTACCCAAGATGTCATTTTATAGTGTGGAAATTAACATATCTCACACAAAGCATTTTTCAGTCAAAGACAGGGCTTTTTTAGACCCGTAGTAAAACGGGTAATCCCCAAAACAACAAAACCCCCAAATTATCAGAGATGAGCTCATCAGACTATAGTGAAGTAACAGACCTTGATCAGCAACACTCATTAAATAGACATTTTTAAAACACTTAAGCCACCACAAACATTCTACAGAGCAGTAAGACCCATTTACAACTCAGTATCAGAAAAATTACAAGATAAGGAGCTAAAAAATGAGCATTGCCAAACAAGTACTGCCCCGGTAGTGCTGGATGGAGATTTTGGGTTCTGTGGATGTACCAGTGCCTTATGCAGCTCAAGCACCACTCAGGCCCTGCATGTCTCACCCCAGTGCTCTGCCAACTGCTCCTCTCTAATTGCAATGGCAATTAGCTCTATGTAATAAAGCCCCCCCTGGCAGGAAGGGCTTCAGCAGCACACACAAACCATGGTAACTAAACTGATAATAAATTATCCATTATATTTGCAACAAACAACATTGTATGGGGCCATTATCAACTTTGCAGTTTCCTACAGCTGTAACCATTCCACAGCAAGATCCCTGACTTCAGGAGGAAATTTACAAATTCAACCAGTTATATTTTTTCAAAGCTAACTCCAGATGCCCAAATGTACCACCCTTCTCACCATAGATCTCAAGTCTACAAGATGTGAAATGATGTTACAGACATGTAAGCATATTTGTACACTACAGATAACTTCTGCTATAAACAGCCTGCACTGTGCTTCACACCTTGGGGGAAAGTGGGGGGGGGTTTGTGCATTCCCCTGTCCCTGACAAAAGGTAATTATGGTTAAGCATATTTCAAGGAGAGAATTGTGCTTCTGAATGCTTTCATTCTTCCAGGTGTAATTTCTGGATTAAGGTAATTAAAAGATAAATAACAGATGTAATTTAAATGCTAAATGTATCTTCACAGACTGTGTTTCAACCAAGAAGACAGCACTACACACAATATTTACAGATGGGAACACTGTATGCTTTGAAAACAAAGCTTTTACTAAAACAATAATTTTAACAAAGACAACTCAAACTCCAGAAGGCATGAGCATCTTGAAACTCAGAAAATCCTCTAAGGTCATGCTTGTAACTTTATCATTGCTCCCAATTTGCTGCAATGATGATAAAACTTGAGCTTTTCCTTTTGAATCACTGGAATTTTCAGACACTGCTAACAACCATACTCAAAATCTCCTGCTTTCAGAAGTAAACTTGAAGCCCCAAAGGGATGCTGGAAGGAAGTAAGGTCACAAGATGCCATAAAATGATTTTTCACAAAACTGAACTCTCAGGTATGAATTCTGAATGTTTGAGATGAGCAATCCTTCAAATACTCAAAGGATGCCCTTTAAAGACAAATGCTGTTGTAAAACAAGAACAGCTTTTAGACGCTACCTCTAACCTCACCATCACCACCCGTACTGCACAACAGGCAATTTAATTTAATTTCCATTCCAAATCCCTGCTTTCCTGCATGCAAACCAACCATCATTTTACAGATCCTGGGTAAGGAAAGGTCACTGCTTCTCAAATCATTACATTCAGTACTTCCTAACTTCTTCAGTTTAACAGCTTCCTTCCAGAAATGACTATTAGTGATGTCTTTAACAGGGAAGAACAGCAAACTTGTCAGCAAGTAGCTGTGGAGTAGTCTGCCCCTCCAAAGCACACTTCTTTCTAGTCCCCTACAGTTCCAGTCCTGTGGGGGCAAGGATGTAAAGAGAACCACAGATGTAATCTACCAAATGTGCCCTGAGCACCATGAGGCACATTACTGCATCTGCTCAGTCCCACACACAGAGCTACTGCTTCCTTCTCACTGTTCTGTAAGCACACGTTGAGTTTTACCACCCACATCCTGCCAGACCCTGCAAAGCAGAAGTGAATAAACACACATTTACAACCCTGGTACAGAAGATGATGACACACTCTCTGTGAAGCTGGTACAGGTTCTGTAATTCTCAACCAAAATTAATCTCTTAAGGGAGAGGACGAGAAAGCATGTGGAAGCCTCTCTGCACAAGGGATGCAACCCACTGCTGGCAACTGGCACCAATAGAAGATGCTCTGAAGTGCCTAAAATGACCCTCGTGACATATGTGAGCCAGATCCGGCATTCCCCCAGAGTACAATCTTACCTACTTTAATCTGTAGATCTCAGATTTACAAAGGCCTTCATACTTCTGACAGTTGCACAGCACCTGGCACATGCAGGAATGGCTGTAGCCAGCCCAGCATCACCTAGCAGTGTGTTGGCAAAGTAGGGAAGGCAGTCCACACCTCTTAGATTTTACTAGTGCCTTGATAAGTGTGCTTTTTACCTTCGTACAACGTACTTCACCATACCCTTTAAAGATTCCGTTGCCTTTAAAGTAAGACAACTTAGTGTTAAGTAAATTAGTAAGTATTAGTAAATTAGAGTAAGGAAAGAAAATACAGCATTCACTAAAACGATCTGTATAAAAATTGTATTATACAATCAAATGCAGCTCATTTAGAAGCTTCTTTTCAGTCAACTTTTAGAGAATTACTGATTACTGCTCTTGTGCACAAACACCCTCAAATGTGTAAACTGTAATAGATCAAAGGCTTCTAACCACCTCAGGGATGAAAAGTGCAGGACCATCAGCTAAATCAATACGAAATGAAAACATAGCTCTATGAGCTGTATTTCAGCAACTGTCAGCCACAAAATAACTGAAAACTGCTATGTGCCTCCATCTGGCACATATGGAACTATCATCCTCAACATATCCCAACTGCCACATTTGTTTCAGGTGGTTACCTCCTGCCCATTACTGATCCAAGTTACTATTCAGGTACACGAAAGGAAGAATGAGGACATGGTAACACCTGTTTAACATAGAGACCCTGACATCATTTCTGAATTTGCAAACACTGAGGTATTTGCCTTTAGCTCCTGATGCTCAACACAGCTCAGACCTGCCTCCTCAGGCCCAGCCCACACACCTCGCCCTGCACTCAGCACCAAGGCCTGCAAAAGAAAGCCTGGAAAGACAGAGTGTTTTACCTTTTTACTTTGTATAACCCAGGTGACGTGTTCAGGGTGTTGCCTATGCTTAGAGAAGAACCAAGAGGCTCTAACCTAAGTGCTCCAATTCAGTCTTTTCTTCCTTAGGGCCATACACCACACTCAAAGCCATCAGTCCTTCAGCAAGAGATACAGACAGACAGCAAGAGAAAGGTGTTTCTACATCAGCAGCGTAAGCATGAGCCCTGGGTGCTGCCCTCACACGCACGGGGCTGCAGGGCAACCATGTGCAGGAGCACTGAGAGGCTGGGGATGGCTCCCCGGGTGGCAGGGAAAGCACACTGGAAGAGTACGGAGGCAGGGTGCACCTGCGTGAGAACATGTGGGGAGACAAGGTGGGCGCCCATGGGGTACAGGGGGTGTCAGGGTGAGTACACGTGGGGTGCGAGGCACAAGCAAGGCACCGGCCATGGCGGGAAACTCGAACAGCGGGGACCTTGCCTAGGGGGCTTCTCAGCTCCGGGACCTCCAAACAGAGTCCCTCTCCAGTGTGTTTAACCCCCACCGCAGGGAAAAAACAGCGATAGTTTGTAGAACCCAGGCTTTCCCCTGAGGGATTATCTCAATTTCTGCCCCCACAATGCTGGGTCACTGGAAAACACCCGAAGTAATGTGAAACCGGCGAGGGGAAGCCTGGAGCTGAGGGCAGCCTCGGGAGAACAGCTCGGCTGGGACGCTCAGGCCCCAGCGGGTCGCGTTTTCCCACCGAGCACTGAGGACACAGGTGCCTCGGCGAGGCGGCGGGAGGGGAGACACGGCGGACAAAGGGCGGCCGGCACCTGCAACTCACCATCGGTAGCAACCCTCGCTGGCCTCCAGCGTGAAGTTGACGCGGGTGCCGCGGCTGAAGGGCAGCAGCACCTTAGGGATGTTGAGCTTGGAGGCGGCGGCGAGGTGGAGAGAAAAGAGGAGGAGAAGAGGCAGCGCCTGAGGCGCAGGGGGAGCCATGCTCCGCCGCCACAACCGCCGCCGTTGGGGGCGGGTAAGGGCGGCCGCGGGCGGAGGGACGTCAGCGGCAGGGCAGGCGGCCCCGGGGGGCGGAGGGGGCCAGCTGAGGGGCCGGGCCGTTTGTATCCCGTTCGGGGCAAGCCCGGCCCCTCGGCTGGCCCCTCCGCCCTTCCGGGGCCGCGCCGCCTCCCCTGAGGTGACTTCGAGCGGCGCCACACGAAGGGATGCGCCCCGTGTGTGAGCCCTGCTGAAGGCACACAGTGGCGGGCTGGGGTGGTGGGTGGGTTTTTAATAGGAATAAAAAAAATTAATAAACAAAACAAAACAACAACAAAAAAAAGAAAAACAAAACAGAACCAACAACAACAAAAAAACAACCAAAAAAAGCCCCAACCTTAGATGGATTAAATCCTGTAGATTAGAACAACCCTAAAAAAAAAAATCCGTCATCGAGGGTGTACTACATTGCACACAGACTTTTCAGGGTGTGTACAGTGATGCTCACAGCTATGCTAAGCAACACCTCCCTTCCTATGCAAACACCAGTTTTCTATACCCTTATCTCCTTCGAGTAAAGGACTTAATTTCCTGTCCTCTTTGTGTCCTAGGGAACAAAAAAAAAAGATAAAAAAAAAATAATAGGCAGACCAAAACACAGAAAAAGGTGAAGAAGTCAAGACAAGGAGCTTGGTGTTGTCTGAACTCTGCAGACCAGGTGAGTACCACGGGCAAGCTTGGGCTGAGCCCCTTGGAGCCCCTGCAAGGTGCACAGTAAGTTGCTGGATTTCATCAGCCTGCCTCCTGTGTGCTCAACATCTCCCTGCGTTTTGCTTAAGAGCATGGTGGAACAGCATGAGAAGGAGGACAGTGTAGGAAGAAGAAAAAGGAGGGAGGTTTTAACCATCACTGACAGATCTGTAATCATTTAAGTGTGTTCAGAGCCTACAAGGGATTCAGGAATCACAAGGCTTAATTCAAGGGGAGGGTTTACCTGTATTTTGTAAACATATTGCAAAATACATATTTTACCTCCAGGTAGAGATTGGACTTTGTAGTGGATGGCATTTTACTTACTCAATTTATTTTGTTACAGATGTGTTTTGGCTGAAAATTTAAATGACCTGGTGGTTTACATGATGATAAACATGATTCAGTAGGATGGCATTTCTGTGTATTTAAAAATTTGGGTTTTTTAAGAAACTTTGAATACACCTGAAAGTACTTTTGAAGACCATATATTTTGTAAGTCCAAACTCAGGCTGGTATTCCACTCTTAATCTGCCCTTGCTGTCATAAGTATGCATTCATATGTATCATCACTTCAATTTATGTTGAATATCAGATGCTGTCCAGGTACACCAGCTAAGATTTTTCCTAGTTCTAATTTAGGTAGTATAGAGGTTAACCAGTTGCCATCTATTATAAGCAACTAAACTTATACAGGACTTTTTATTTACCTAGGAATATTTTTTTTCCAATATTTATTTAGGTAGTGTTTTATTTCTCAGTACCTCATCCAGGCCATTCCATTTTCTATCCCAGGAGACTTTGTGCTGCTGGACAGTTCACATGTTATTGCAAATCCTGTTTGTGTGTTCTCATTTTCTGAATGCTCATCTTGAAATTGTGTGGTCTGACTTAGAGAAGAGCTGAACTTTACAGCTCTTATGGTGGTGAGTATTCCGTGTGGTACTGGAAAATCATTGTTTTTCTCAAATGCTTCTTAGACTCGAGTGATTTTCATAAGGAACAACAAAGAGCACTTAGGGCCTTAAACTTTATTGATGAAACATGACAGTTAAGTACATCTATTAATATCTGACGTATCTTTCAGAGCATATTCAAAAGCACACTAAACAACTGTAAAGTTAGAATAAGGCAGAAGATATTGATGGGCAACTCTGCAGTTTCTGTTACACAGTAAAATTGTGAAGGAAATTTTTTGCTTACTGAAATTGCAAGTCATGACTTGCAGCTTTGTGTTAGAGACTGTTCTGGACAGAGCAGAGGTAGCAGGAGGCTGGCAGTGTGGCTGCACTCTGCCAGAAGTTACTACAACTGTGAGTTGACTTTGCATAGCTGCTGTGGTGCTCTACTTGATTTTCTGTAGCAGAGCAATGAGACCAGTATGGAGTACTGTACACTCTTTTTCACACTGGAATGGCTGTGCAGAGAACACAAAAATGCCCCTCCCTAGTCACTGGGATGATGAGGTAGCGTGGCAGGGAATCCAAACAGGATAGATGTGTTAGGAGTATGAGGTGATTTTACATGCGTATCAATGTACACCTGAGTAAGTCTAATAAAGAACCAAAATGGAAACTTCTTGGTCACAAAGAAAGCAATATTGGAACAATAGAGGGAGTACTTTAATGATCTGCTTAATTGGGAGAGGAGTAAAGGCAAACAATAAACGGTTATTCTCCAAGCAGCTGAGCCATTTGTGGAAGAAATCTGTGTTCAAGAGATTTAAGAGGCAATCAAAATACATGCAGTAAATAGCAAAACACCAGGTGCTGATAATGTTTCTACTGAAATACGAAAATAAAAGGAGAATTTCTGAAAGATTTCACAAACTAACTGTCTTAAGATCTGAAAACACTCCCAAGGAAGAAAGGAAACATGTAGTTGGCTTAAATCTTGTCAATGGATCAACTTCTGGTGGAAAGTCATTCTTTACAAAGCTAGAAAAAACCTGTGTCAGTATATCATGAGGTAATCTTCTGTTTACAGTGAAATAATTTTAAATCCTTGTTCAAAAAAGGAAGGGTTTGAATGGCACAGTGATGATAGTGCATATTTGCCTGTCTTCCCTTGGAATTGCCTCAGTTCCTCTCCAGCCCTCAGATCTCAGGAGGATTCAGTGCATGTGTGTTCTGCCTTTTGGCAGTAGGAAGACTTCCAGGACCTCAGGAAGGCTCAGCCAACTTGATAAAAGTACTAAGTAGATAGTTAAAGAATCTGGCCAAGGAACACCTGACTTTTATTTCAGTCATTTCATATTTTTACATGTCTAGATCATTTAAAAATTTTAAAAACACTCCTCTACAAAAAAAATCCCACAACAACAAAAAAACCCAACATGCTGAACCCCTCAAAAAACCCACCTCTGAAATTTAGAAGGTGAAACTCCAGCAAAATCATGTCAAGCTAACTCAAACCAGTTCCAACTATAACCTTTGCAACCATAATCTTTTGTTAACAGTATAGGGATGTCTCTGTGTAGTATCAGCAGCTAAATGTATTGTGTACAGTCTAATAACAGTTTCATTAAACTGAAAAAACTGTGGCTCACACAGCAGAATGATGGAAAATAATCTGCTCTATCATGCTCATGAACCTCTCAAATAAAATAACATTTGATTTAAAGGTTAAAGAGTGACTGACAACAGAAACATGTTTAATGAAAAGACTGTTCCTCTAGGGATGAAGTTCTGGTTGAGAAGACACAAGGAGTTGCCTCCACCAGGCTGGGTAGGCAATGAAATGGGAGGGTTAATAGATTTGGAGAAAGAAAGTGGACTGGGAATACATAAGGTGAGAATATCCATGATGACCCTGTTTTTGTCTGCTGCTGTCTGTGTTTAAGCTGAAGAATATATCCTTCAAAAATCACTGGAAAAGATGGTTGGTTTCCTTTCTCATTATCAGGCTGCATCTTCTACCACTTAAGCTGCCTCTTTATGTCTGTCTCACCCAGCATTGTATCAAAGGCCAGTGCTTTGCCTGTATTTCTAGGCCAACAGCTCAATAGCTTTCATTGCTGTGCTTTTTTCCTGCTTAGTTTGCTCCCCGGTTCCATCCTTGTAGCTGCAGAGCCTTGCAAAATATCTCCACCAAAGTACTCCGAGTCAAGGAAGTATTTAAAGCAGTCCAATATATAAAAAAGTACTTAAACAGTCAACAGAGGAACAGGTGTCCCTTAGTGCTAGCAAAAGAATTAGTAGTTCACAGATCATTGTATTTGAGCATGGGGTTATAACCATCTATCATTTAAACATGAAATGGTAAATGTTACCTACATCTAAATGTAGATGGCTGTTAAGCCTGACTGGAGCCCTCATTAACTAGGCACAGATCCTGCCTCTGCAGTATGTCTGCTCAGCTGCTCCTGCACTACCTACAGAGATCAGAAGGTACAGGGGGCATTACACTTCATTGCTTCCAAATAGGTGTCATAGTCTTACAGGGTACATAAAACACCATTCCCCTTCCAATTATTTCTTTATCACTTTCTCTACCAGTAATCATCTTCAGTTTACTGGATTAGACTTTATCTTCACATGCCTCTTCAAGATTTTATGAGAACATCCTCTCAGCCTTACAGCCCTTCTCTACAGGGATAATGATGGATTGGCAGCAACTCTAGAACTGAGCACTTTGGTTATGCCTGCCAGTAGTTTCCTTCCAAGAGAAGATGTTTGGCCAAAGGCAGGCATAAATTCAGTAAATTTCCAAAATTAAGGCAGCCAGTTAATGGTAATAAGGAAGGAAAATGTAAAATTCCATCAAGGTTGATTTCCTTCTGATTATTCAGGAAGGAGCAGTTGTGTTTAGGAAATCAGTACAATAAGGGCCAAACCTGCCATTCTGCACAGTCTCATCTGCCAGGGATGTCACCAGGAGTTTTCAGATGTGTACCCAGTAAGGAAGATGGAGTCCCAAAAGAGAAATGTATCTCTTTTAAAAGCTTTCCTATCATATACATCCATTTTAAATGCAAGACTTTCCCAGATGGTATAAAACTCCAAGACCTTACTAAATTATTCAGGATGAGTCTGAGATTATGAAACAGTAACATCAGATAAAAATAAACGTTTTTCACTTCAGAGTTTATCTACCTTTCTAATGTAAATTTATGGTTATTAAAGCAGGTTATTTTTAGCTGTCTTTGCAAACTGTTACATAACAGTGCTTTTTCCATGTGCCTTTATACACAGATAGAAATCACATTAATGAGCTATTCACTGAGCAAATGAATGAGTGCATGAGTGATGAGAATTCACAAGATAAGCAACAAACAAAAAAGCCCAACCTTTGTTTCTGCTTTAAATACCTCAGGGAAACTTAGAAAATCAACACCTTGAAAATAATTAATACACTTTATAAACAGGCATGTGAATATGTTTAACAACTTAGTTAAGATACTAAAGCAAGTGAATTGTGATCTCTTCAAGGTTACTTGGTTGCAAATTATGGAATGTACACCTCAGAAATTTTACATGGGCAGTGAAATACAATAATCCAAAGTCTTTTCAAACATTAACACTATTTTGAATTGGTTTGTTATTTTCCATGCTTTAAACACCAGCACGGGACAACTTACAAAATTCCATCATCTTTTCTATTTTTCCTATTCTCTTACTGCAGGAGCCTTCTGACCTTACTTAGCACTGGCAGTGATCTAGAGGACTTGTGTACCTGCACAGCAAGACTGGGAAACTCACTGTGCACATCTCCATATATACTGGCAATATACAGTATGCATCTCAACTGCAAAATTACATCTATCTATCTATTTATTGATTATTCTAATAAGCAGAATGAATTCAGCACCTCTTGCTGAATTTTCCTTTTTTTTTTTTTTTTTAATTTTTGTTTCTGTGTTGAATCTGACTCATCCTGCTTACACACAAGCCTCTTTTGTCCTTTCTGCCCTGCATCTTACACTGCCACTTTATCAGTACAGTGTGTTTCACAGCTAGCTAATTGAATATGTTTCCACAGCTGCCCATTATCCCCATTTTGTAGATGTGCCACTAAAACGCATGAAAGAAACCTTGAGATTATGCAAGAAACTCCATTTGTAACATTCAGTATTCCTGACTAACATATTAAGCACCTTCCCAGTCTACTATACATTTGGGTTTCCCCCGTGGCCTCTCTCATGTTTGGAATTGTGATTTGGGTGAAATTTGGTGGCTGCCTAAAACTTTCTTCAGCCAGGACAGCAGCATTAGCTCTTTCTGGGCACCTGAAGATCATGTGCACACTGAAATCTCCTGTGCAGATCTGAGTACAGTAAATCTGACTGTACCATCCAGCCCAGTGTTTCACTGAACAACAAACATCTAAATTGCTATGGTGGATATGGAGAGAAGAATTAGGACATGCTGAATACTGGTTTACTCTGGCATGACAACTGAAAGGATAGTCTAGTCTGGTTACAATGACCTTCACTTAGGTTTAGGCCCCCAATTTTATCATTGAGATTGTGTCTTCATTTCTGAAGCTGGTGATTGTGCTGATTGAATGGATGTACCTAATGATGGAGATAATAACTGTTAGGACTTCAAAGGCAAACGGTTCCTTCTTTCATTTCTTTTTTTAATTTTTTTTAGATAAAAAAACTTTAGAAAAAGCTTTCTTAGCATCACACATTAGGAACCTGTACCTGCCATCAGGCATTTTGTAAAAGCCTCTGCTTTGACTAGAATCTATACTGAAAAGTTTAGTAAGACAAGACACATTTCTCAACGAACTTTGTCTCTTCCTATCAAAAGGTCTATTAGCTCAGTAATACAGGTTATTAAAATGTTGATAATTTAAATGCATTATTTTACTTCTGTACTTTTTGCAAGCATTTGTGCTAATAAATTTTGATCTCAAATTGTTCATGAATGAAGGAAATTCATTTCAAGAGCATGTGAATATTCATTAGTATTTTTGAATTATTCTTCTAGCTCGTCTTTGGTACAAAGTTCAAACAACAAGATTTACACTTGGAAGACACTAATTGGAGTATTACAAAGCTGCTGTATAAATTACACACTTAATGCTGAAGTATAATAGTTTCAGAAATAACTCTAGATATTCAACTTATATTTATAACACATCCAAGTTTTAATACATTAGTTTTTAGAAAAGCAGCAGAACATTTAAACTGCCTTTTTTTGCATGTCTTGGTGCTGTTTGTTCCAAATATATGTTTTGTTTACAGAAATGTCTGCTACAGATACTGTATCAAGGTGTCAGAAGTGTGAGATTTTTTTGTGATACATAGAAAAATCTAAATGACTTTGACAAGGAAGTATATCCTGACAACATGATTATAGCTCCAGTAGTCATCAGTTTAGGTCATTTTGTCCAGTTTTTACTTTAAGCTTGATAAGCTGTAAGTTCTATACCTTGTCCTCTCTGGACCAGATAACTGAACAACTTTTGACTTTCTAAGGATGTTCTAGCCATGGCACCTTTAACATTTTCATAAGGGAAAAAATGTTTAAGGTACCATTTGATAGCAAAATGAGTCTCTAAACAGCAAGTGAAACAGGGCTACAGAGTTGGTATCTCCTCTTTTTTAAACTAGTTTTCTTTTTTTCTTAAGTAGCCTGTTTTTTTCATAAGTCACCTAAAAGTCAGTGGAAATTGCAGGTGTTTGTATTTGGCAGTACAACTTGGTGGTTGTTTATTTTCTTCAGATTAGGGATAAGTCATGAGTCATCCTGATTTTCACTGCCCCACACTGTTGTTCTTACATAGAGAATTTAATTCACTAGGCTGTCAGATTTCGGTTCAGTAGGAAGTTAATATTAGTATGTCCCAAGGATCTGTACTGTAACTAGTATTTAATACATTCATTAATTATCCAGAAAAGAGGGGCAGAACAAAATAAACGAGGTCAGCGGGATTTGCAGATGACAAAACTATTTAGTGTAAGTCTTTGTAAGAGAAGGCTGCATGGAAACTGAACTAGACAAATTGGCAGCGTAACGCTTGATGAAATTCAGACATTGACAAATGCAGGGTAGAGCACGTTAGAATGAAAAATCAGAACTGCTTGTACCCACAGCCCTGTTCTAACTTATCACTATGGGAAAAAGAGCAGCACCCAGCACAATTAAAAACTTTTCTCAATGCCCAGCAGCAGTTGAAATCTAAAAAAACTGTAATACAGAAAAAAAAATAGCATAGAGAAGAACCACAATGCAGTGGAAAAATACTTGCCTGAGTTTTACTTTAATCTTACAATAAGCTGGGGACATTCCATCTCGCATGAAGGATGAGAGGAGAGGACCATGTTTCTAATCATTCCTAAATCCATCTTCAGTCTATGTTGTTTCTGATGCAAGAAGCTGGAAGTCCATTGTTATAACACACTCTGGGGTCATGTAGGAATCCATGGAGATATTTTGCTTCCCTTTACTTTTCATTATCAAACTCAGTGCCATTTGGCAATGTTCTTTTGAATGTACTTCAACCAATTTATCAAGACGAGATCCGTCCTCTACAGGAGGTCATCATTTTACTTCATTTATAATCACCCTGAACACATGAACATCACTCTTCCATTTTCTTTCTGCTAACTAGTTGGCATCTTGATTACACTGTTTTTTAAATGATCTTTTTAAATGTTTCCTTGTGGGATTCTGGAGACACATTTGTATTCTCCTTTTTTTCTCCATTTCCTTTTTTTTTTGGGGTTTGGTTCCTTTTGAGTAAGTTCTTACTTCTCAGATCAGTTCTCTGCATAACAAGCATACTAATTGGGGGATGAAGAGACAGGATGATCAGCTTAGAAGTTCATTAGCACTACACATGCTGAGGTTAGAGCCAAGGTTACTTACACTGTAAGCAACAGTAATCCCCCAAGAGTAAATATTTTTGGTAGACGGACTTCACTCCAGCTTGATACTGCAATTGTTATTTTTTTCTCCAGTGGAGCTACAAAAGTTGTGGTGGTATAAACCAGAAACTCCACTGCACAGAGATGTTTGTCAATGGGTTTTCATGGCATTTTAAAATTCTTACTCCTCTTAATAACAGTGGACCAACAGTTTGTTTCGTACTTTTCTCATGTAAGAGGTTTCCAATAAGTTGTGTGAAACATGAATAAAATGAAGTGGCAGAGCCCTGGAACAGGCTGCCCAGAGAGGTTGTGGGGTCTCCTTCTCTAGAGACTTTTCAAACCTGTCTGGATTTGTTCCCGTGCAACATGCCCTGGGTGATCCTGCTTTTGGCAGGGAGGTTGGACTTGATCTCCAGAGGTCCCTTCAAACCCCTAATGTTCTGTGATTAGAAGAATTTTATAGTAGACTCCATACAGTCCAATAATGGCTCATTTAACAATTACAGAGTTCTTATCATTTGTAAAATTCTTTAAGCATTTTAGATTACAAAGCCCCTCAAAGCACCATGCTGGTTTATGTAACTAAGTATCAGACATAATTCAGAATGAGGAAAAAAGATTTAAAGCAACTCTGCAGCATGTAGTTTCTCCTTATGAATTATTCTCCTCATATTTTTTATGCAATAGTGTAAATTAATTACAAGGATGACAATCTTGGCTCTGTGTTTATCAAATCAAATTACACAGAGATTCCCTATAGTACAATGTATGAAGGCCCATGTTTTTGGAAATATTTAACTTAATGAAAAATTAATTTTTCACTTCTTAGTTTTCATTTCACAAACAGAATCTTTATTTTTCGAATGCTGTAACAGCTTTGAGTCTGTGATTATTACCAATTATTTGAATAAAGATTTGTTATTTGAAAGTTGGAGCTTTTTGTCTCTAATTAATTAATTGGACAGAACGAAGGAAAAAGGTAGTGAATTACATTTGGCTTAATTACAATCAAAGGACCCTTTCAAAATGAAAAGCACCTGATGAAAAGCAGGAGATAAATAAGATTTTTCTGTTTAAGTAATGAATAGCCCTCATTTTTAAATTTAAAACCAAAATTTAAACAAACAACAAAATACCTTACACTGTCTCTTTGTCAGCTTTTTAATAAGATGTCCTTTGGTTTTGTGAGTTCTGAACACATTCTATTTGACCTTCATGGAGTTTTCTTTCAGATCTGGTTTTGCATCTGCATAGTTTTAGGGACTGTAATGCTACTCCACTAAAAAAAAAATACACTGAAAGCTCCATAAAGATTGTTTCCTTCCAGTTTATGCCTGATTTTCATTTTGCAATGAACTAAGCAGGTGAGTTATACTGCAGGACTGTGTGCACGTACAAGTACTCTATTTGCAAAAAAACATTTGTTTCAGAAATCAAACATTAAGCAATATCTCAGTCACTTAACTACGCTCTTTTCTTAATCCTAGATGTTCTTATAAAGGACAAAATTTAATTAAAACAATTCAGGAGAGCACAAAATATTCTTCAGTGCAAAAACTACCCGTAAAGTATCTAAATGCATTATTGACTTCTCAGATTCTTTCAAAAATGCATCACTATAATTACAGGTGCTCTGTCCTGCAACAGATTTATGCATGTCCTTATCCCTGTGCACAGGCTCTGAACTGTTCTATTGCTATAAATGGACTCAGATTTGTGGGATGAGTGTATCTGAAGTGGATATATGTCCTGGAGTACACATTTGCTTGCATTTTGCAACAGAAAAAATGTTTGTGTTTTGGAACTGTTGTCCTTCCACCCCCCCCCCCCCCCCCCCCCCCCCCTCCCGCTCCCCCCAGTCTCACAACGCATGTCCTTTTCGACTGCTCCCAACACAAGGA